>OX104125.1:47095287-47392787 GCA_944474755.1 Limnoperna fortunei
GTTTCAAGGGTCAAAATAGGAAAATTTTTCATAACAAATTTCTCTGCTTCTACTAAAAGGATTGATTTCAAATTTGGTGCACAGCTTAAGCATGATGATTTGTACCATGCCTCCCCTTTCCAGGTCAGTCAGTTATCTACTTTCTAACCTAAAAATGGTTGAGTGGGAGTATACTTCGCACAACTTAGTGCTGGTCCATGTTTGTTCAGTCTTAATTTGTGAAAAAATTCAATCATCATACCATTGTCTTTTTTCAATGGAGTACACTTGCATATCTTTAATTGGTTGATTTTTTGCTGAACAAATTATTGCTTATGATAATGCAAAATAGCATATTATTGGGTTATCTCACTTCAAATGCAATAAAGTTATCTTTCTTTGAATTGATCACCTTTAAAGAGATTACATAAAAAAAATGTCATGCACACTTGCATCTTAAGGTGAAAGGTGACTTACACAGCCTTATTTCCTATCAAGAATATAATCTGGCAGTCTGTGTCAGTTAATGTTGGAGATTAGCATACCCTGCATGCAGTGAGGCTCAGTGTAAACAGGCATATGATCAGTAGTAGATGAATTAATACCTTAACTTATCTGCGACTGAGGCCCTTCTTAATAATATGACAGGTGGCAAGTGAATAATATTGGAAATTCAAAATGGCCACCACCGCAGGACTTAGTTTAACATAGAACCCTAGGGGAAATTTTTTTTAAAGGCTTCTCTGAAAGCGGTTAACCAATGGAAACAAACTTACTAGCAATATTGTTTGGATGGTCCTCTAAAAAGTTTATGTTTTTTATGCTAATTGGAAATTCAAAATGGCTGCCACCGCAGGACTTAGTTAACATTGGTCCCTTCGGGAAAATAAAAAAAAAAATCTTCTTCTCTGAAACTAGTTAACCAATGGAAACAAAACTTACTAGCAATATTGTTTGGATGGTCCTCTTTAAAATTTATTGAAAATTACAGGACCTAGTTTAACTTCAAGGAAATGCCATCTTCATTGCCTATAAAATAAGGTGAGCAATACAGGCTCTTAAGAGCCTCTGGTTGTTTTATTTTACAGATTACGATGAATGTGCTGACCGTAGACACTGTGACCATTTATGTAACAACAGTATTGGTTCTTTCTCATGCTCATGTAAACAAGGATACCAAGTACATGATGGGAATTATTGCAGATCAAAGGATAGTAAGTAGTCTTACTTTATTAATTCAAAGAAACAAATCCATTTTACAAATACTGTGCAGCCCAGGTGATAAATACATAAATTAGATCAATCAATAACTCAGTTTTGCGTGACCACTTTAACCCATGTGATAATTACTTATGGTTACTACTTTTAAAACAGGGTCTTGTTATAGTTGTTGTTACTTAAATCAAAAGAAACAGAATGTCCTATGCAAAGACTGGGCAGGAAAGACAAGCTAGAAAATTTTCCACATGTCCACTGTGGAAAAGGCAAAATCCTCTTGACTCGTAGAGTAGTGTGGAAATATAGGATCTTACATTGGTACGAGTGGATCATCGTTAATAATTTAACTATTGAGAAATCCGATAATCCAAGAGTACTAATGTAAGATTCTGTTTCTCTAATTTTAAAAAGAAGTAAATTTGTGAAATGAAGTACAAATTCTCCCAACCCCAATTTTACGTTCATGACTTGAATACGCTGTAAATGGAAGGTGTTTTGTTTATGAGTTTTTATTATGACGTTATTATTTTAAACCAATAAAATGCTGAGAACAACAAATTCACTAGTGATGAGAACTATGTTTTCCACACTGGTCAAGCGGTTGAAATATTACGTCAAAGTTAGAGAAAACAATAAAGAACAATTAGTAAGGTCTTCTAAGGCCCTCTAATCATTACACTTTGACATTTTTTTTTTATGTAATGACATAAACAAACCAAAGTTAAAATTCATATTGGTAACTTCAAACCATAAACTTTATATTAGAAATGTGCAGTATGATAATATTGTCAGAAAATATAGTTTTTGGTACAAACCTTAGAAACAGAGAGAAATGTGTGGCACTGCACAGCATTTGTGGGTTTTTTTAACCGAACAGTTGCACTATATATATTTGCTTACAATGAACAAATATTGTTTTTTATCCTATAACGTACAAAAAGCATAAAAACAAAATTTTTAGCTCATAATTGGATACTTATACCTGAAACAGCATTTATAAAGTAAAAAGTATCATGATGCATAGGTACACTCCTAAAAATATTAAGCATGGGACACAAGTGGATTGTTAAAACCAAAAATAGATGTGTTTGATTTTGTTTGAAAGGTGTTTGCAACATTCAGATATCTGTCATCTATATTATGGCATCCAATTTTTATTGTGGAAGGAAGCCACAATACCTGGCTTGCTTTCCATTATCCGGTACGTACCGTCCGGATCGGTTCGGGATAATGGAACGTCCAAGGCAGACGATTTGTTTCAAAATGGCTGCGCTTAAAAATACATTGATATACCATAAATATAACCATACGTGTCTTAAAATTTCATTCTTTCACTCCTTTAATAGATTTTGACAATGTCAAAGGTTGTTCTTTTTTTTATTTTCGTCTAAAGCTTAAAATTCACTTCCACATCACATTTTCCGTGTCTGTGTCCGCCATCTTGTAACAAAGTTGGAACCAAAAAATTGACGAATCAGACGTTCCGATAGGTACATCGCATTCCATTTCAGTTTTGGGAGGTACAACTGGTACGTACCGGATAATGGAAAGCACCCCTGGAGGAACTGCAGACCTTCGGCAAGAATACTTGCAATTGTTAATTAATGTATGAGTTTACCCGAATTATGAACTCTTAATTTTAATGTTGACGCGATGGTCATCAGTAGCGAATGGCTAACTATATAGACAGCTTGGCCACTGTGGCCCGTAAAATAAATAGGTACCAGAAAATTAATTCTGTATAACTTATTTATTTTTAAACTCAGGTTCACCAAGGAAGTTATACGTTGCTATTGGAGACAAATTAATCAAGATGGATCCATCAGGACGTGACCAGGAGAATGTCCTACAAGTAGAAGTGGATGACCTAGATTTTGACATTAGAAAAAATCTTATGTTTTGGATTGATGCAAAAGAGAAAAAGGTTTTGTTTGTTTATGGAGTTAAATGCCATTTTCAGCCATTTTTCAGCTATATCATGGGGAGAAAGCTGGAGTATACTATGAGTACCAACAGAGAATGTTGGGTGGCACTTCACATAAAAATACATGGAAGGTTCAGGATGGCACTTCACATAAAAATACATGGAAGGTTCATATGGGTCATGAAATCCTGGCAAAATCATGGAATTTGAAAAATAAAATTCATGCCCTTGAAAAGTCATGGAATCCCAAAATTGTGATAAAAATCATGAAATTCCCTGTCATTTGTATGTTTAAGATCATGTATCATTATACACAAAACAAAAGTTCCAAGCGAAAAACTTTGCCATCATTACATATTCTATTGTTGACAACACTGTCATGCTAGAATCAGTCATCGAAAATAGTCACAATGTCCTTGAAAAGTCATGGTATTCAGTGACAAAAAGTCGAATGAACCATATAAACATGGATGGTTGAGGTTCTTTGGTAACTTTTATAGGTATCTTAAAGAAAATATATTCTAAAGGTAAAGGTAGCACAATCTCCACGCAAAGGATTTTGGGTATCCTACATCAACCACAATCACCTCTGCCATACCATTGGTTGACATTGTGAGAGATATCTCTCTTGCCGGATACACTTCACGTACAAACACAGTAATTGCAGTGTAAAACTGTATCAAAAGTGTGTTAATAGACTGTATAAAAATAAAAAAGATCTCATGTATTATTTTACAAACATCATTCTATGTTTACAAATGTTAAAAGCAGACGACAAATGTAGTCCTGCATGCAGTAAATGGGGAATGACTTGTGGCGGAGGTTATATCTGGGAACCAGTTATGTTCTCTGTGCCGGAGAGTGAAGGTAGTGGTGTCCAAAAAAGTGGTTTAGAATCCCTTACTACAATTTTTTGTGGAATAGTCATGTTTTAAATTGAATAAAAGCACCGTAGTCCATGACATGTAAATTGAATAAGAGCACCATAGACCATGACATGTATAGAAATTAAGGCAAACAAAATAAATTGATGGAATAAAGAATTTTTGTATTTTTTTATTCCATATACCTATGTTGTTTTTGAAAAATTGAGTTTATTTTTTTGTTAGTTTTATGCCACTTTTAGCAATTTTTCAACTATGGCATCTAGTTTTATTGTGGGAGGAAGCCAGAGTATCCGATGGAAACCAGACTTTGGCAGAAAGCTGGCAAACCTTATTAGGGTATTAGTAGAGCACATCCTGCCACAGTCAAGCTCGAATCCTACCTCTGTGTTGACAAAAACTAAACTTAAAATATTTACCTCCCAAAAGACTCCTGTTTTTTAGTAGAAAAATGACTGCAAATCAAAATCTATTAACAGGCAATGGTCATAATTTAGAAACATAAAACAGTTAACAAGAATAATAGATTTTTCATATTGAAATTGTCTGAAAAGATTTTTGTATTCGAGCTTGAACAAAGTTTGTATTTTTAGTTTGTAAGTATAAAACATGAAAAATAAGGATAAATATATGAAAAACAGACAATAAGAAAACCATCGATTGTCAGAACTTTTATCTTGATATTTATTTTTCAGATATATGAAGCCGATTTACGCAATTTAGAAAGTAAAAAAGTTCTACCAATCAAAAGTTTGTACAGTCCTATAACACTAGAATATGATTGGATAGCGAAAAATATTTACTATATTGATGAAAGGGCAAGGGTCATCGAGGTATATTCCTACACTACTGGGTATCAGAAAAACATTGTAAGTGACAACCTACAGATTCCTAAAGGACTGGCTGTTGATCCTACTGTAGGGTAAGTATTGGTTTTTTTTTTCAATTTGTGTGTATGCATCTTTTAGCAATTTTTATATCCCAGCTTTGAAGATTAGAGGGTACACTGGTTTTCCTCTGTCCGTCCGTCCTTCCATCCTTCCGTCCAAAACATATCTTTCGTAACAGGTTTCTCAGCAACTACTTATCACAACCACTTGAAATTTGATATGTGTCCTTACCATGTGGTCCTATATTGCAAGTACCAATTTCAGGTCTGTCAGTCGCCTATCTAATTTCTGTTTACCGACTTATACAGCAGTTATCAGCTTAGTTATTATAAAGAGATGTGAATAGCGGGGGGTATGCTGAGTGAGCAGTATCTCACAGGTTCCTTGTTCAGCTGTACCATGGCATCCAGTTTTTACTGGTGTTCTTGCTGGAAACCTCCGAACTTTGGCAAGCCTTATCAAACAAAGAAGGGATCAAGCTCATCTTGTCCCTTGTCAAAATGGAACTTAAAAACCCCAGGTATGACACAGTAATTAGCAACTATGTACAACACTAGGCCACCTAGACCACTAGACCACTATGCCACCTAGACCACTAGGGCACCTAGACCACTAGGCCACTAGGCCACCTAGACCACTAGGCCACCTAGACCACTAGACCACCTAGACCACTAGGCCACCTAGACCACTTAGCCTCTAAGATACCTGGCTCCATTTGTTTTGTTTCGCTAAATGTTGAATGGAGTCTGTTGCTGTAGGCTGAGATGATTTACACAGAGGTCTTTAAAGGATAAGACAAATTCTTTTCCTTTATTATTAGGAACTTTGAGTAGGCAAACCTATTCTTTTTCCTAGTTGATGAGTTCTCTGAAGTGAGAGACAAATTTTTTTTCCTTGATTGGTTGTGTGTTTGAAAGTGCAGACATTCTTTTGCCCCAGTAAAAGGGTTTTAAAAGTGCAGACATATTCTTTTCCTGAATGATGAGGTCTTTGAAACATATTTATATGGAACTTACAAACAAACATTCAATAGGGATCTCCACAATGTATTGGTCTACTACAGTATAGAAGCCATACCAAACTATGCACAACTAAGTCTTATTTTTAAAATAATATTTCTGACTTTTCATTAGGGCCTCGCCACTTAGTGGTGGACGCCCTATAGTGATCAGTCTGTCTGTCAGTGCGTGCGTCTGTCTGTACGAAACTAATCATGTCCTGGCTATAACTTTTTAATCTTTTGTGGTAGGCTTTTGATATTTGGTATGTGGGTAGATAATATCAAGGCGATGTGTCACATACCATGGTTGATGACCTTGACCTCAAGGTAGGCAAAGGCCACAGAGATGGATGCCATCTCACTGGTATCTATTTGAGTGCTAGTCATGTTTTGGATGTTTTTGTCAAACGCCCCGAGTTATTCATCTGTGGACATTAATCTTTGTTACCTATTGACCCCCAAACTTCATTGTTTAATGTGACCTTTGACCTGTTATTACTTTTTCCTTATTTTATTCATGTATCATATTCTTTTACAAGCTTTAACAACCAATGGAAAACCTTGGTACATTCATATTTCGAAATTGACCCATCAAACATCCTGTTATAACATACACAATTTCTCATAATTGGCAGTTTACCTGTCAAAGGAGAATTTTTGTTTTATTAGGTACTACAGATGCTTCACCTTTTAAAACCTGTAATACATGATATAGCTGGAAAATTACTGATAGTGACATTAAACCTCATTCTATAGTGACATTAAACCTCATTCAATAATGACATTAAACCTCATTCAGTAGTGACATTAAACCTCATTCAAGGACATTAAACCTCATTCAGTAGTAACATTAAACCTCATTCAAGGACATTAAACTTCATTCAATAGTGATATTAAACCTCATTCAATTGTGACATTAAATCTCATTCAATAGTGACACTAAACCTCATTCTATAGTGACATTAAACCTCATTCAATAATGACATTAAACCTCATTCAATAGTGAAATTAAATCTCATTCAGTAGTGACAATAACCTCATTCAATAGTGACACTAAACTTCATTAAATAATGACATTAAACCTCATTTAATAGTGACATTAAACCTCATTCAATAGTGACATTAAACCTCATTCTATAATGACATTAAACCTCATTCAATAATGACATTAAACCTCATTCAATAGTGACATTAAGCCTTTTTCTATACTGACATTAAACCTCATTCAGTAGTGACATTAAACCTCATTCAGTAGTGACATTAAATCTCATTCAGTATGACATTAAACCTCATTCAATAATGACATTAAACCTTATTCAATAATAACCTTAAACCTCATTCAATAATGACATTAAACCTCATTCTATAGTGACATTAAACCTCATTCAATAATGACATTAAACTTCATTCAATAGTGATATTAAACCTCATTCAATTATGACATTAAACCTCATTCAGTAGTGACATTAAACCTCATTCAGTAGTGACATTAAAAACCTCATTCAATAATGACATCAAACCTCATTCAATAGTGACATTAAACCTCTTTCAATAATGACATTAATCCTCATTCAATAGTGACATTAAACCTCATTCAATAGAGACATTAAACCTCATTCAGTAGTGACATTGAACCTTATTCTATAGAGACATTCAACCTCATTCAATAGTGATATTCAATCTCATTCAAATTCAGACTCACTGAAACATTCAAATTGTAAGTGTTTTTTGCAGGTATCTGTTTTTCTCAGACTATGGGCATCAACCTCGACACGAGGCTAGGATTGAGAGGGTTCTAATGGATGGTAGTAATCGAATTACACTTCCTGTCAGTAAACTAGTTGCACCATCAAGTTTAACGTTGGACATTGTGATGAAGAGATTATATTGGACAGATTACAGATTGGATCAAATAGGATGTGTTGATTATAATGGAAAGTTCAGGTAATCGCAACGTTTGTTGTAAATGTAGCTTGAATTTAACCTGGATCTTTTGGCCAGGTAATCACAATGTTTGTTGTAAATGTAGCTTGAATTTAACCTGGATCTTTTGGCCAGGTAATCACAATGTTTGTTGTAAATGTAGCTTGAATTTAACCTGGATCTTTTGGCCAGGTAATCACAATGTTTGTTGTAAATGTAGCTTGAATTTAACCTGGATCTTTTGGCCAGGTAATCACAATGTTTGTTGAGTTAATTGTAAATGTGAGATATATTTAACCCCATGGATCTTTTGGAATTACAGGGTGGGGGTTGGGAGGCATGGACCTCCAATTTTTTATTTATAATTTTATTATGTATATCATTAAAAAAACTTAAAATGGAGACATTATTATTGATATTTCTCCTTGGATTTTGAGAGACATAACTTTTCCCTTGATCAAAGGACCCATCTCCCACCAAAGCTTTCATCTCTCATATCTTAAAAAAAAAAGACTTATTATTAAGGTCTTTCTCACTTCCAGTCGGAAGACCTTATTGTTTTTGTTCTGATTATTTTTCTTTTTTTTTCTTTTTTTTTCCCGCCAACTTTCAAACCAAACAGTTTAAAGAGTACGCAACATATCATTTTTGTCTTTCGCGACAAGTTTTGGGCACTGAAAGTCTATTCGGAATTCACCCTGTGAAACCGAAATTTTTTTCTTTACGGAGTTATCTGCTCAAACACCGAAAACCTTGTTATTGCGTAATCTCTGGAACTATAACAGATACAAGAAAACTAAAAAGTGACAAATGTTAAGGAACTTTTGGGACAACTTTATGACATATTTTGGCTAAAAATTTCTGACTAGCAAAGGCTCCCTTGAATGTTTCTAAGACTCTGCTTATCGCAAAAACTCACAAAACGCAAGTCGAAATCACCATTTGTCGTCCTGTTACATGTCCTTGAAGAAAATCTCAAAGTCAAAGTTCAGAAGTGACCTCGACCTTAGGCTTCCAATCTTGTTATCATCACAACTCAAAAACTATAACAGATAGAAGAAGACAATAAATAGAAAAAATACTCTCATCAAGGCCTTCATTTGATACATTTGGTCCGAAACTGTGCAATGAACCGTTTTCGAGTTCGAGCCCTTGACTCATTTCGGTTAATCAGTTGTTTTTTTGCATACAACTTGAAAACGGTTAGAGATAATATAGGTTTAACATGATCACCAAGTCAAGGCCTTCAATTTGAACCCAACATAAAAGGTCACAGGTCAAGGTCATACCATAGCAGCAAGGTCACCATTACAAAAAGTCCCTAGCAACCATTTTTTTTAAAATCAGGATGATGCATCTAATTTAAATATGTCATTTCACAACCGGAAGTGGCATTTTGTCCCTAGCAACGGACACAAAAGTCCTTGACAACCATGTATTGTTTAACTCTGGATTATAGAAATAGTCTCTTCGCCAAAAAGAATGGCCCAGTAACCTATGTAGTCAAGTTCGCAACAAAAGGTGAAGAAAAATTAATTTCTTACAGGTATCTGGAAAAGACCTTTCTAATTGTTCTTGAACAATTAGCCCTATCATTTTTCTTTGTTTTTGTATCAAACTGTATTTGAAAACTTTGAAAACCTTGTTATTTTTTAAACTGACTATCCAGTATCCTTCATTAGTCTTGATTTTATTTCTGCAGGTCTTGGTATGTGTGGCCAATTGACATTGTAAGGATTTAGTTAAAATTGAATTTCAAATGTATATTACAGGTGAACAGTTTTATTAATTTCCAATGTATATTATAGGTATACAGTTTTGTCGGGCGGGTCTAGGATACCAGCAGCCATTAGTTTGACTCTATTGGACAACAAGCTATACTGGGCTGACAGGACACAAATAGGAATATCCAGGGTTGATAAACTGGGAAAGATGGATAGCATGACAATCTACCAAGAGAAGAAATCACAACCCAACGCTGTTGTCGGCTATCACATCTCAAGGCAGACATTAGGTGATAGAGGTAGAAATTTTCATTACTCTTAATAGTAATTTCTTAGAATTTTAAAAAAAAGTTTTGTTTGTATTTAGGAGGAAATCACACAATTAACAGGACAGTTTAAAGACTATCATAGATTTACTCATAATATGGTATGTTTTATGAGTTAGAATATTGTTCTGTATTTTTAAATATGCAATATTATACAATTACTGCACTTGAACAAGATCAGTATGAGGTTTTATGGAGCAGGGTGGAATAATATTGAACGAGGCGAAGTTCAAGTGTAGTAATTGTTTTATTACATAATTTATTGAGTCATGAAATGGAATATACAGGATTTTTTTTATTCCCTAGGGTGACTGTCTTTCATAATGTTTATTTCTCGAAAATCGGTAAAATAGCGACATAATCCATGACGAAATGTTTGCAGTGATTATTTCTTGTATAATGTCTCATCCTCAGTCTTTGCTTCTGCATAAAATTGACAAAGAATTGAGTCCAATTCCCGAGGGTCCTCCATTTCCAAACTAACTAACATATCCGTTTCATGGAAATATTTCATAAAAAACCTAATCGCTTGCTTTGTCGATTTGCGATTGACAGCATCTCTTTTCTTAATGATTTCATTAATTTCCAAGTTAGTAATATCTGCAAATATTCGCTTATTAGCACCAGAACTATCCATATTACGTTCACTCGATGACGTTACCATGTTTACAAACAACAATATAACACTTAATTCCGTTGAAGGAAACAGCATGTGCTGGGTATTTTCATTCATAAATTTCTCACGAGAGTGCAATATGGTTTTTTATTGAGTAGAATGAGTTTTTTGCAAACTAATATGATAGGAAATGGAAAGTCATGTGTATTGGTTTAGGCCAATAGGAAAAAGGCAACAATATCTATTATGTAATAAAGATCCTTATAGTTTTCGGGAATTTTGTTAGCATAAGGTTTCACCCTACTTTGTTTGGGTACATTTCTCCGGATTTTTTTAAGCATAAGGTTTCACCCTACTTTGTTTGGGTACATTTCTCAGGATTTTTTTAAGCATAAGGTTTCACGCTACTTTGTTTGGGTACATTTCTCAGGATTTTGTTAGCATAAGGTTTCACGCTACTTTATTTGGGTACATTTCTCAGGATTTTTTTAAGCATAAGGTTTCACGCTACTTTGTTTGGGTACATTTCTCAGGATTTTTTTAAGCATAAGGTTTCACGCTACTTTGTTTGGGTACATTTCTCAGGATTTTTTTTAGCATAAGGTTTCACGCTACTTTGTTTGGGTACATTTCTCAGGATTTTAGAAGTAAAAAATACCAAGTTATAGTAGGTCTATTATACCCCCACAAACTTGTTTGGGGGATATATAGGAATCACCTTCTGTCTGTCGGTCTGTCTACATCCCTTGTAAGTGCAACTCCTAAACTGCCTGATGAAATTTAATAAAACTTAGCATAAAAGAAGTACATTATATGTAGATGTGCATGCAGGATTTTTATTGACCTCGGGTATCATTAAGGGGAGATAATTGTACTTGAAAGCGAAGCAGGGGGTATCCCTTTGTGAGCATGCTCACAGTCCACACTTGTTTACATTAGTGCATATTATTACAAAATCAAACACTTATGTAAATTGTTTGTTTTTATTTATTATACCCCCACTTCGAAGAAGAGAGGGTATACTGGTTTACCACTGTCTGTCTTTCCGTCCGTAACATAACTTTTGTAACAGTTTTCTCAGCAACTACTTATCACAACCAATTGAAATTTTATATGTGACCTTACCATGTGGTCCTATATTGTGAGTAATGATTTCAAGTCTGTCACATATCTACTTCCTGTTAACAGACTCATCAATTCAATGATGTTAAGAGCGGGTATACCGAGTGAGGAGTTGTTCACATGTTCCTAGTTGTTTCAGTGTATTATCTGTTGTTTTTATGTTTATAGTTCCATTTAAGGTGCTCCCCTATTTATACGCTTGTCTATGATGAACTTGTTATGATATACAAATGTCTGTCACTCCGTCCGTTGTCCACATGTCACACTCTTGAGAATGCCTTCTCAGATTTTCTTTAAACTGCACATAGTTGTTAATTATGTTAGCCTCATTGTCTGTATACTCTTTGGTCAAATTAAGATTTTTGTTATAGAGTTATGGGACTTTACTTATTAAAAAATAGGGAATATTTAAATCTCAGATTCTAGCTCAAATACTCTTTCACTATAGAGGTATGGGAATTTTGTTTGTATAAAAATGGGAGGATTTTTTAGTTTTATATGTGATTATCGCTATTGTGCAGTATTTTCCTTTGATCTTTGTGTGCGATATTATTCCATCTCACTCTACTAGCGTGAGATGGGCCCATCTCAGCTAGCTGTCAAGACGTCGTTAGGTAAACAATGTGACGTCACAATGTTACAAAACAGGGATAAACAGATTATTTACGTTTTATGAAACTCGATGCATTTTCTCATCATCTCATCTCAAGGCTGTCGCCCTTCGATGAGATATGGACGAGAAAACGCATCTTTTTAAAAAAAAAAAGTAAATAATCTATAATTATGTCTCATCAGTGCAGATAGAATTATGCATCCATGTATTGTATAGCTCTGGTCCTTATATTCAGACAGGACATCCATGTATTGTATAGCTCTGGTCCTTATATTCAGACAGGAGGATATGTCTCATCAGTCAGATAGAATTATGCATCCATGTATTGTATAGCTCTGGTCCTTATATTCAGACAGGACATCCATGTATTGTATAGCTCTGGTCCTTATATTCAGACAGGAGGATATGTCTCATCAGTCAGATAGAATTATGCATCCATGTATTGTATAGCTCTGGTCCTTATATTCAGACAGGACATCCATGTATTGTATAGCTCTGGTCCTTTTATTCAGACAGGAGGATATGTCTCATCAGTCAGATAGAATTATGCATCCATGTATTGTATAGCTCTGGTCCTTATATTCAGACAGGAGTATGATGCACTCATAGTGCAGCTGTTTCTTATAGACTTGGATCAATGTGTGGCAAGTTTCAGTCTCTACCATTTTATTGGCCGGATTTCACAGAGTGAAAATCCGGGTTATAGTTTGGTGAATGTCGGGCGGGCGGGAAAAAAAGTTTCGTAACAGTTTTCTCAGCAACTACTAATCACATTCTCTTGAAATTTGGTATGCAGCATCAGCATGGCCTCCCATAACGTGGAATTCGATTTCAGGTCTGTCACTCACCTACTTCCTGTTTAACAAAATACGGCCATTTCTATCTTTGAAGGATTTTATAAATATTAATTAGATTTAGTGCCTAATTTATGTACCTTATATTATGACTGGTTACTGATATGTACTATCCTATAAAAAACAATATTTTGGAAATTACAGTTCAAACACATGATGTCATAATTAAAGTGACTTGAAAGATCACAAACTTTTAAAATGTTATAAAATTATCTTTGTACTAAAGCTTTAGTTGTTTTATTAACGTTAATTTGTTTCATTTCTGATTAAATAAATTTTGCGAGAATACTGACTTTTGATTGGCTGGAAAATATTTTCTATCAGAGGATGGAAAACAAATTTGATCGTCATGGAGACACGCGCCATTTGACGTCATATATTACTCCACGGGAAACTAACAGTTTTTGTGTTGATCTCTTTTTTCAAAAATATCCAGTTACACAAAATAAAATTGTTGAGTTTATTCTTTTGTTTGAATTTATTTATAAGTATTAACTACAACAAATATTTTTTCCATCGAGGGATAACAAAATTTCCGTTGTGCACATTTTATACAATGTGCAAAACGGAAATTTTGTTATCCCTCGATGGAAAAAATATTTCTTGTAGTTAATCCTTAATTAAATACCATATACTGTGTACTGCCTTTCATGCAATGGTAATGTTTTTTTTCAGATCAATCTTTTCTTTCATCCAGACCTGACACATGTCAGATACATTACTGTCAACATATGTGCCTGTTAACCCACATCAATGAAGGACACGTCTGTGCTTGTAATGTTGGATATAAACTAGCCGAAAATGGGATGAATTGTACACGTAAGATTACTTATTATATAAACTAGCCGAAAATGGGATGAATTGTACACGTAAGGTTACTTATTATATAAACTAGCCGAAAATGGAATGAATTGTACACGTAAGGTTACTTATTGTATAATCTAGCCGAAAATGGAAGGAATTGTACACGTAAGGTTACTTATTATATAATCTAGCCGAAAATGGAAGGAATTGCACACGTAAGGTTACTTATTATATAAACTAGCCGAAAATGGAATGAATTGTACACGTAAGGTTACTTATTATATAATGCAGCCGAAAATGGAAGGAATTGTACATGTAAGGTTACTTATTATATAATCTAGCCGAAAATGGAAGGAATTGTACATGTAAGGTTACTTATTATATAATCTAGCCGAAAATGGAAGGAATTGTACACGTAAGGTTACTTATTATATAATCTAGCCAAAAATGGAAGGAATTGTACACGTAAGGTTACTTATTATATAAACTAGCCGAAAATGGAATGAATTGTACACGTAAGGTTACTTATTATATAAATTAGCCGAAAATGGAATGAATTGTACACGTAAGGTTACTTATTATATAAACTAGCCAAAAATGGAAGGAATTGTACACGTAAGGTTACTTATTATATAAACTAGCCAAAAATGGAAGGAATTGTACACGTAAGGTTACTTATTATATAAACTAGCCAAAAATGGAAGGAATTGTACACGTAAGGTTACTTATTATATAAATTAGCCAAAATGGAAGGAATTGTACACGTAAGGTTACTTATTATATAAACTAGCCAAAAATGGAAGGAATTGTACACGTAAGGTTACTTATTATATAAATTAGCCGAAAATGGAATGAATTGTACACGTAAGGTTACTTATTGTATAAACTAGCCAAAAACGGAATGAATTGTACACATAAGGTTACTTATTGTATAAACTAGCCAAAAATGGAAGGAATTGTACACGTAAGGTTACTTATTATATAATCTAGCCAAAAATGGAAGGAATTGTACACGTATGGTTACTTATTATATAAATTAGCCAAAAATGGAAGGTATTGTACACGTAAGGTTACTTATTATATAATCTAGCCGAAAATGGAAGGAATTGTACACGTAAGGTTACTTATTATATAATCTAGCCGAAAATGGAAGGAATTGTACACGTAAGGTTACTTATTATATAAACTAGCCGAAAATTGAAGGAATTGTACACGTAAGGTTACTTATTATATAAACTAGCCGAAAATGGAAGGAATTGTACACGTAAGGTTACTTATTATATAATGCAGCCGAAAACGGAATGAATTGTACACGTAAGGTTACTTATTATATAAATTAGCCGAAAATGGAAGGCATTGTACACGTAAGGTTACTTATTATATAAATTAGCCGAAAATGGAAGGAATTGTACACGTAAGGTTACTTATTATATAAACTAGCCGAAAATGGAAGGAATTGTACATGTAAGGGTACTTATTATATAAACTAGCCAAAAACGGAATGAATTGTACACGTAAGGTTACTTATTATATAAACTAGCCAAAAATGGAATGAATTGTACATGTAAGGTTACTTATTATATAAATTAGCCAAAAACGGAATGAATTGTACAAGTAAGGTTACTTATTATATAAATTAGCCAAAAATGGAATGAATTGTACACGTAAGGTTACTTATTATATAAATTAGCCGAAAATGGAAGGAATTGTACACGTAAGGTTACTTATTATATAAACTAGCCGAAAATGGAAGGAATTGTACACGTAAGGTTACTTATTATATAATCTAGCCGAAAATGGAATGAATTGTACATGTAAGGTTACTTATTATATAATCTAGCTGAAAATGGAATTAATTGTACACGTAAGGTTACTTATTATATAAACTAGCCGAAAATGGAAGGAATTGTACACGTAAGGTTACTTATTATATAATCTAGCCGAAAATGGAATTAATTGTACACGTAAGGTTACTTATTATATAAACTAGCCGAAAATGGAAGGCATTGTACACGTAAGGTTACTTATTATATAATCTAGCCGAAAATGGAAGGAATTGTACACGTAAGGTTACTTATTATATAATCTAGCCGAAAATGGAAGGCATTGTACACGTAAGGTTACTTATTATATAATCTAGCCGAAAATGGAAGGAATTGTACACGTAAGGTTACTTATTATATAATCTAGCCGAAAATGGAAGGAATTGTACACGTAAGGTTACTTATTATATAATGCAGCCGAAAATGGAATGAATTGTACACGTAAGGTTACTTATTATATAAACTAGCCGAAAATGGAAGGCATTGTACACGTAAGGTTACTTATTATATAAACTAGCCGAAAATGGAAGGAATTGTACACGTAAGGTTACTTATTATATAATCTAGCCGAAAATGGAAGGCATTGTACACGTAAGGTTACTTATTATATAAACTAGCCGAAAATGGAAGGCATTGTACACGTAAGGTTACTTATTATATAATCTAGCCGAAAATGGAAGGAATTGTACATGTAAGGTTACTTATTATATAATCTAGCCGAAAATGGAAGGAATTGTACATGTAAGGTTACTTATTATATAATCTAGCCGAAAATGGAAGGAATTGTACACGTAAGGTTACTTATTATATAATGCAGCCGAAAATGGAAGGAATTGTACACGTAAGGTTACTTATTATATAATCTAGCCGAAAATGGAAGGAATTGTACACGTAAGGTTACTTATTATATAATGCAGCCGAAAATGGAAGGAATTGTACATGTAAGGTTACTTATTATATAATCTAGCCGAAAATGGAAGGAATTGTACACGTAAGGTTACTTATTATATAATGCAGCCGAAAATGGAAGGAATTGTACACGTAAGGTTACTTATTATATAATCTAGCCGAAAATGGAAGGAATTGTACACGTAAGGTTACTTATTATATAATCTAGCCGAAAATGGAAGGCATTGTACACGTAAGGTTACTTATTATATAAACTAGCCGAAAATGGAAGGCATTGTACACGTAAGGTTACTTATTATATAATCTAGCCGAAAATGGAAGGAATTGTACACGTAAGGTTACTTATTATATAATGCAGCCGCAAATGGAATGAATTGTACACATAAGGTTACTTATTATATAAACTAGCCGAAAATGGAAGGCATTGTACACGTAAGGTTACTTATTATATAATCTAGCCGAAAATGGAAGGAATTGTACACGTAAGGTTACTTATTATATAATGCAGCCGAAAATGGAATGAATTGTACACGTTAGGTTACTTATTATATAAACTAGCCGAAAATGGAATGAATTGTACACGTAAGGTTACTTATTATATAAACTAGCCGAAAATGGAAGGAATTGTACACGTAAGGTTACTTATTATATAAATTAGCCGAAAATGGAATGAATTGTACCCGTCAGGTTACTTATTATATAATCTAGCCGAAAATGGAATGAATTGCACATGTAAGGTTACTTGTTATATAAACTAGCCGAAAATGGAATGAATTGTACACGTAAGGTTACTTATTATATAATCTAGCCGAAAATGGAATGAATTGCACATGTAAGGTTACTTATTATATAAACTAGCCGAAAATGGAAGGAATTGTACATGTAAGGTTACTTATTATATAATCCAGGCAAAAAAGGAATGAATTGTACATGTAAGGTTACTTATTATATAAATTAGCCAAAAACGGAATGAATTGTACACGTAAGGTTACTTATTATATAAATTAGCCAAAAATGGAATGAATTGTACACGTATGGTTACTTATTATATAATCTAGCCGAAAATGAAAGGAATTGTACACGTAAGGTTACTTATTATATAATCTAGCCGAAAATGGAATGAATTGTACACGTAAGGTTACTTATTATATAATCTAGCTGAAAATGGAATGAATTGTACACGTAAGGTTACTTATTATATAAACTAGCCGAAAATGGAAGGAATTGTACACGTAAGGTTACTTATTATATAATGCAGCCGAAAATGGAATGAATTGTACACGTAAGGTTACTTATTATATAAACTAGCCGAAAATGGAAGGCATTGTACACGTAAGGTTACTTATTATATAAATTAGCCGAAAATGGAAGGAATTGTACACGTAAGGTTACTTATTATATAAACTAGCCGAAAATGGAATGAATTGTACATGTAAAGTTACTTATTATATAAACTAGCCGAAAATGGAATGAATTGTACACGTAAGGTTACTTATTATATAATCTAGCCGAAAATGGAATGAATTGCACATGTTAGGTTACTTATTATATAAACTAGCCGAAAATGAAATGAATTGTACATGTAAGGTTACTTATTATATAAACTTGCCGAAAATGGGATGAATTGTACACGTAAGGTTACTTATTATATAAACTAGCCAAAAATGGAATGAATTGTACACGTAAGGTTACTTATTGTATAAACTAGCCGAAAATGGGATGAATTGTACACGTAAGGTTACTTATTATATAATCTAGCCGAAAATGGGATGAATTGTACACGTAAGGTTACTTATTATATAATCTAGCCGAAAATGGAAAGAATTGTACACGTAAGGTTACTTATTATATAATCTAGCCGAAAATGGAATGAATTGCACATGTAAGGTTACTTATTATATAAACTAGCCGAAAATGGAATGAATTGTACATGTAAGGTTACTTATTATATAATCTAGTCGA
Organism: Limnoperna fortunei; assembly: GCA_944474755.1. Classification (NCBI taxonomy): domain Eukaryota; kingdom Metazoa; phylum Mollusca; class Bivalvia; order Mytilida; family Modiolidae; genus Limnoperna; species Limnoperna fortunei. Next base: position 47,113,859 of record OX104125.1, read on the forward strand.
AAATGGAAGGAATTGTACACGTAAGGTTACTTATTATATAAATTAGCCGAAAATGAAATGAATTGTACACTTAAGGTTACTTATTATATAAACTAGCCGAAAATGGAAGGCATTGTACACGTAAGGTTACTTATTATATAAATTAGCCGAAAATGGAAGGAATTGTACACGTAAGGTTACTTATTATATAATGCAGCCGAAAATGGAATGAATTGTACACGTAAGGTTACTTATTATATAAACTAGCCGAAAATGGAAGGAATTGTACACGTAAGGTTACTTATTATATAATATAACCAAAATGGAAGGAATTGTACACGTAAGGTTACTTATTATATAAATTAACCGAAAATGGAAGGAATTGTACACGTAAGGTTACTTATTATATAAACTAGCCGAAAATGGAATGAATTGTACATGTAAAGTTACTTATTATATAAACTAGCCGAAAATGGAATGAATTGCACATGTAAGGTTACTTATTATATAAACTAGCCGAAAATGAAATGAATTGTACATGTAAGGTTACTTATTATATAATCTAGCCGAAAATGGGATGAATTGTACACGTAAGGTTACTTATTGTATAAACTTGCCAAAAATGGGATGAATTGTACACGTAAGGTTACTTATTATATAAACTAGCCAAAAATGGAATGAATTGTACACGTAAGGTTACTTATTGTATAAACTAGCCGAAAATGGGATGAATTGTACACGTAAGGTTACTTATTATATAAACTAGCCAAAAATGGAATGAAGGAATTGTACATGTAAGGTTACTTATTATATAATCTAGCCAAAAATGGAATGAATTGTACACGTAAGGTTACTTATTATATAATGCAGCCGAAAATGGAAGGCATTGTACACGTAAGGTTACTTATTATATAAACTAGCCGAAAATGGAAGGAATTGTACACGTAAGGTTACTTATTATATAATCTAGCCGAAAATGGGATGAATTGTACATGTAAGGTTACTTATTATATAATCTAGCCGAAAATGGAAGGCATTGTACACGTAAGGTTACTTATTATATAAACTAGCCGAAAATGGAAGGAATTGTACACGTAAGGTTACTTATTATATAATCTAGCCAAAAATGGAATGAATTGTACACTTAAGGTTACTTATTATATAAATTAGCCAAAAATGGAATGAATTGTACACGTATGGTTACTTATTATATAATCTAGCCGAAAATGAAAGGAATTGTACACGTAAGGTTACTTATTATATAATGCAGCCGAAAATGGAAGGCATTGTACACGTAAGGTTACTTATTATATAAACTAGCCGAAAATGGAAGGAATTGTACACGTAAGGTTACTTATTATATAATCTAGCCGAAAATGGGATGAATTGTACATGTAAGGTTACTTATTATATAATCTAGCCGAAAATGGAAGGCATTGTACACGTAAGGTTACTTATTATATAAACTAGCCGAAAATGGAAGGAATTGTACACGTAAGGTTACTTATTATATAATCTAGCCAAAAATGGAATGAATTGTACACGTAAGGTTACTTATTATATAAATTAGCCAAAAATGGAATGAATTGTACACGTATGGTTACTTATTATATAATCTAGCCGAAAATGAAAGGAATTGTACACGTAAGGTTACTTATTATATAAACTAGCCAAAAATGGAATGAATTGTACACGTAAGGTTACTTATTATATAATCTAGCCGAAAATGGAAGGAATTGTACACGTAAGGTTACTTATTATATAATGCAGCCGAAAATGGAATGAATTGTACACGTAAGGTTACTTATTATATAATGCAGCCGAAAATGGAAGGAATTGTACACGTAAGGTTACTTATTATATAATCTAGCTGAAAATGGAATGAATTGTACACGTAAGGTTACTTATTATATAAACTAGCCGAAAATGGAATGAATTGTACACGTAAGGTTACTTATTATATAATGCAGCCGAAAATGGAAGGAATTGTACACGTAAGGTTACTTATTATATAATCTAGCCGAAAATGGAATGAATTGTACACGTAAGGTTACTTATTATATAAACTAGCCGAAAATGGAATGAATTGTACATGTAAAGTTACTTATTATATAAACTAGCCGAAAATGGAATGAATTGTACACGTAAGGTTACTTATTATATAATGCAGCCGAAAATGGAAGGAATTGTACACGTAAGGTTACTTATTATATAATCTAGCCGAAAATGGAATGAATTGTACACGTAAGGTTACTTATTATATAAACTAGCCGAAAATGGAATGAATTGTACATGTAAAGTTACTTATTATATAAACTAGCCGAAAATGGAATGAATTGCACATGTTAGGTTACTTATTATATAAACTAGCCGAAAATGAAAAGAATTGTACATGTAAGGTTACTTATTATATAAACTAGCCGAAAATGGAAGGAATTGTACATGTAAGGTTACTTATTGTATAAACTTGCCAAAAATGGGATGAATTGTACACGTAAGGTTACTTATTATATAAACTAGCCAAAAATGGAATGAATTGTACACGTAAGGTTACTTATTGTATAAACTAGCCGAAAATGGGATGAATTGTACACGTAAGGTTACTTATTATATAATCTAGCCGAAAATGGGATGAATTGTACACGTAAGGTTACTTATTATATAATCTAGCCGAAAATGGGATGAATTGTACACGTAAGGTTACTTATTATATAATCTAGCCGAAAATGGAAGGAATTGTACATGTAAGGTTACTTATTGTATAAACTTGCCAAAAATGGGATGAATTGTACACGTAAGGTTACTTATTATATAATCTAGCCGAAAATGGAAGGAATTGTACATGTAAGGTTACTTATTGTATAAACTTGCCAAAAATGGGATGAATTGTACACGTAAGGTTACTTATTATATAATCTAGCTGAAAATGGAAGGAATTGTACACGTAAGGTTACTTATTGTATAAACTAGCCAAAAATGGAATGAATTGTACACGTAAGGTTACTTATTGTATAAACTAGCCGAAAATGGGATGAATTGTACACGTAAGGTTACTTATTATATAATCTAGCCGAAAATGGGATGAATTGTACACGTAAGGTTACTTATTGTATAAACTAGCCGAAAATGGGATGAATTGTACACGTAAGGTTACTTATTGTATAAACTAGCCGAAAATGGGATGAATTGTACACGTAAGGTTACTTATTATATAATCTAGCCGAAAATGGGATGAATTGTACACGTAAGGTTACTTATTATATAAATTAGCCAAAAATGGAAGGAATTGTACATGTAAGGGTACTTATTATATAAACTAGCCGAAAATGGGATGAATTGTACACGTAAGGTTACTTATTGTATAAACTAGCCGAAAATGGGATGAATTGTACACGTAAGGTTACTTATTATATAATCTAACCAAAATGGAAGGAATTGTACACGTAAGGTTACTTATTATACAAAACTAGCCGAAAATGGAAGGAATTGTACACGTAAGGTTGCTTATTATATAAATTAGCCGAAAATGGAAGGAATTGTACATGTAAGGTTACTTATTATATAATCTAGCCAAAAATGGAAGGAATTGTACATGTAAGGTTACTTATTGTATAAACTAGCCGAAAATGGAAGGAATTGTACACGTAAGGTTTCTTATTATATAAACTAGCCGAAAATGGAATGAATTGTACACGTAAGGGTACTTATTATATAAACTAGCCGAAAATGGAAGGAATTGTACACGTAAGGTTTCTTATTATATAAACTAGCCGAAAATGGAAGGAATTGTACACGTAAGGTTACTTATTATATAAACTAGCCAAAAATGGAAGGAATTGTACACGTAAGGTTACTTATTATATAAACTAGCTGAAAATGGAAGGAATTGTACACGTAAGGTTACTTATTATATAAACTAGCCGAAAATGGAATGAATTGTACACGTAAGGTTACTTATTATATAAACTAGCCAAAAATGGAAGGAATTGTACACGTAAGGTTACTTATTATATAAACTAGCCGAAAATGGAAGGAATTGTACACGTAAGGTTACTTATTATATAAACTAGCCAAAAATGGAAGGAATTGTTCACATAAGTTTACGTATTTCTGTGTCAGTGTTTGTATTGTTTTGTTGATGTCTCCAAAAAGCAATTGTGTTTTATTTAATATTTGAGTACATTTTGCACTCCGATTATCTATAACAAGTGGAAAGGTGAGACAAGAAAACCCAGGATCTTGTCCATTCTGAGACTCTGTTGAGGTATTGAACAAACAGATATCGTTGCACGCGGGCTTGAGAATCTGCTTTCCATATGATACTGTTTCTCATTAAAGTTTCTAACCATTAGTGTATATGTAACTATAAAGTCAAACCATTGATATAGAGAAATCTCACGAACAGGAAATCACAAGATATTTCTGTACCTCGGTGAGAAAATGATGCGAATTTGAATGCTAAAGACAAGAAGGAACTTGGGTGCTCAGGAAGGGTTAGCAGTTCCTGCTTTGATGCACGTCATAATTAATTGAGAATTTTACAATGTTATCTTTGTATGAGGTACCCCTTGGTAGAGCTATGAGTTTTCTTTTCCAGGAATTGACAAGTTTTTGTTGTTTGCTGCCAAATATTCTGTCAGGGGAATTCCCATCGATGAGTCAGGCGCCGAGGATGCTATGTTGCAAATGTTTGCAAGCAACGTTGGAAGAAGGGGAGTCAACTATGTCGCTCTGGATTACTTGTCAGACAACAAAACAGTCTACTTCTCTGATATCAGAAACTATGCCATTATGAAAGCCAAGATTGATGGTTCTGAAGGTAAACAATGGGATGTTATATGTCAGTGGAGTACTGTTACCTGTGTCAGTACTGTTACCTACAGGTGTCAGTACTGTAACCTACATGTGTCAGTACTGTTACATGTGTCAATACTGTTACCTACAGGTGTCAGTACTGTAACCTACATGTGTCAGTACTGTTACAGGTGTCAGTACTGTTACATTTGTCAGTACTATTACCTACAGGTGTCATTACTGTTACCTGTGTCTGTAACCTGTGTCAGTACTGTTACCTACAGGTGTCAGAACTGTAAACTGTGTCTGTATTGTTAACTGTGTCAGTATTGTTACCCGGTTCAGTTCTGCTATCTGTGTCAGAACTATTACCTTTGTCAGTACTATTACCTGTGTCAGTACTGTTATCTGTAGGGGCCTCGGTGGCCGAGTGGTCAAGGTAGTTCGTCTACTATTGATCACGTGGTCTGTCAACACTGAGATTGCGGGTTCGATTCTCACTGCGGGCAGGGTGTACTCAACTCCAATTTTAATTGACAAGGATTGCCAGTTTTCCTTCCGCAGGGCGGGGGTTTTCTCCGGGTACTCCGGCTTCCTCCCCCAATAAAAACTGGATGCCATGATATAGTTGAAAAATTGCTGAAAGTGGCGTTAAACTCCATCAAACAAACAATAACAAAACTGTTACCTATATCAGTACTGTTACCTGGTTCAGTTTTGTTACCTGTGTCTGTAACCTGTGTCGGTACTGTTACCTACAGGTGTCAGAAGTGTTACCTGTGTCTGTACTATTACCTGTGTCAGTACTGTTACCTGTGTCTGTAACCTGTGTCAGTACTGCTACTTACAAGTGTCAGAACTGTTACCTGTGTCTACTATTACCTGTGTCTGTAACCTATGTCAGAAATGTTACCTACAGGTGTCAGTACTGTCATTACTGTTACCTGTGTCATTTTTGTTACCTGGTTCAGTTCTGTTAACTGTGTCAGTAATGTTGCCTCTGTCAGTACTTGTACCTGTGTCAGTACTGCTACCTGTGTCAGTTCTGTTACCTGGTTCAGTTCTATTACCTGTGTTGATCAGTACTGTTACCTGTGTCTGTTCTGTTACCTGGTTCAGTTCTGTTACCTGTGTCAGTTCTGTTACTTGTGTCAGTTCTGTTACCTGTGTCAGTACTGTTACCTACAGGTGTCAGAACTGTTACCTGCTCTATTATTCAGTTTGAAAACAATCTCGTATCTGTTTATAAAAAACTACAATAACATAAAAAATGTGTCTGAAAAACTTTAAAAACTTTGCCCTTTTTATACAGGTTAAAATAGCATGGTTTTGTTTAGTTAAAGTGAAAAAAGAAACTGCCCTTACAAACATTATATAGAGGTTCATTTTAAGTGTATGGTGGTTTTTGAGCAAATTTTACATGCAGTTAAAAAAATTCTATAGATACTGAAACCATGCAAAAAATGTTTCTAATCTCCCACATTTTTTTCCTTGAACTTCTAGCCCTAAATATGAATTTTATTGTCAATAGTTAGTTGTGACTGTTTATGTTTTTGTCAATTGTGGGCAGTGACTGTTTATGTTTTTGTCAATAGTGGGCAGTGGCTGTCTATGTTTTTGTCAGTAGTGGATTATGACTGGTTTTTTTTTTGCAGCACCAACACCGCTGACTGTTAAGGATGTCCGATCAGTGGAGGGATTGTGCGTGGACTGGATTTCTAGGAACCTTTATTATACAGACTTCTTCCTAGGACTGGTATCTGTTCTCAGTATAGACAATCCAGATGATAGACGGATATTAATTAGTGGTGTTGGCAAGCCGAGATCTGTTGTCATCCATCCATTGAAAGGGTAAGTTAGTTGCCCTTTTATACTTGGATGTCGAGATTTACTTTTTGAGTGAGAGTAATATTTTTGACATACACAAATCTCGTTTGCACTATTAATATTGAAATTATTTACTTACAGGGAATATTTGTGCATTTAAAGTGAAAATCTTCTCCACTGGAAAATTCCCATGTTTACAGTACTCTATAAGTGGTTTTTTCGCGGTGATTTAATTTTTGCTATATTCGCAGTAAAAGTTGGATCTCGAAAATAAAAACGCTGGAAATTAGGAAAAATGATAAGAGCTTTTCATTCTGATTATGGGCCCGAAAATATATACATTCCTCCAAAATAAAGTCGCAAAGAAAAAGTTTTATAAATATTCCCCATGCGAAAAAAAACCATTTATACGGTATGTTGGAGTAATGGAGATGGAAATAATAAAAAAAATGAAGTATACAAACACTCATGATATATATGTATTGTTCTACATATCTTCCTAGGTGGTTATTTTACTCAGACTGGATGAAGAATTCCATGCAGAGCCCTTACATTGCCAGGGCGTTTGGTGATGGTAAAAACATGACCAAGATCAGGCAGTACGAGCTAGGGTGGCCTAATGGTTTGAGTTTAGACATAAGTTCTGACAGACTTTACTGGGTTGATGCTTATTATGACAGGTAAACACTATAAAATTGATTGTGTGTGTGGGGTGTTTGATTTGGTTGTTTGAATGGTGTTTAATATCACTTTCAGCAATTTTTCAGCTATATCAACTGGTCCAGTTTTTATTAGGGGAGGAAGCAGCAGCAATGGAGAAAACCCCGACCTACGATAGTAAAACTGTGCAATAAAACTTAGAGTAAAACTGTAAACAGTAAAAATAATCAGGACACATACATGTGATATTTCTCTCAGCCCAATGTGTGAGACTGGACTAAATTTTGTGTGAGATTAGATTAGTTTGTGTAAGATTTTTAGTCATACATGTGATATTTCTCTCAGCCCAATGTGTGAGACTGGACTAAATTTTGCGTGAGATTTTTAATCGACCCTAATTTTGCATTATTTTTAGCGTTTTCATTCTTTGATTTTGTTTGTTGTTTTGTTGTATTATCTTATTTTTTAACCATGTTGATGATACTTCTTTGATGTTCTGGGTGGAGCCTGTATTGGATATGTTTGTCCCCTCTTGAAACTCATGAAATGAATAAAAAAGTTGAAGTATTTCTGTATTTTTTAGCTCTTTGAAAGTTGTAAAACTGGAATTTTGCTATATTTATTTCCAGAAAAATTATATTATGTACACGAATGTTCCCATTTAGCTGACCATACAAATCTATCCTGAGTTTATAGTAGAAATTGTTGTACAAAAATAAACTTTAAAAATATTATTTTTGTCTTTGAACTAATTCTTAATTCATCAATTAACTTGTATTTACCTAAACAAACATTGTCACCTTATTTCAAATTAATTTTGACCATATTCCTTAATTTAGTAACACCCCAAATAATCAATAGTGTAATTTAGATAATCTCGGGATTTATCTTTCACTCTATGAAAAATCTATTGTAAACAAAGATGGCGGCTTACGAAATAGCAAGAAGCTTTGTGCAGAAAAAATATAAATTTTCTTTTACTTTACATTATTTTTTTTTGCGTGATTGTTGTCTCACGCCGTGAGAGCGTGGGGACCTTCAGAATTGTGTGAGTTTTTGTCTCACGCCATGAGATATCACATGTATGTCAGGACAAGGCCTGCAAATTATTTGTCTGTAAAATTGTCTGAGCAGTTCTGATAGGAGTTATTGCCCTTTTATGACAATTTTTGATTACATTTGTAGTTTTCCCCATGTAACTTAATTGCTATAACAACTAGAGTAAAACTTTAAATTGCAAAAATGATCAAGAAGGCAAGGCTTACAAATCATCCATTTTGTCCAAAGTTGAAAGATGGCTCTTTACATGAGTTATTGTCCTTTAGACATGAATTGAGACGTAATTTTCGCACTAATGAGACAACGTAGTACCTATTTTTAGCCTGTTGAGATGTCCTTGTCTCAACAGATGGGTGAGATAAGAATTTCACGCTCCTTTTGTTCAGCAATAAAAATCATAAAATATTTGCTTTATCTGTGTTGGTTTTCTAATGCCCCTTCAAATATTAACATGAAAACAACATATCTGAACCAATTTATGCCACATTATGATAGCTGTGAACATCAAAAACAAATATACACTGGAGATTATGTTCAGGGTAGATAACTCTATTTGTATACATTTTCCAACAGAACAGCACCAGTTTTTTGAAAACAAATTAGTGAGAAATAGAATCAAATACCGGTAGTAGGGGAAAATCTCAGACACCCGCATGAAAAGATTTCTAGTCTCCAACCAGACTGTGCTGAGTTGTAGACTCAAAGAAATTTTTTTACGCGTGCGTCTAAGATCCTGTCTTGCCCTCCCACCTTTGTTACATCCTTTATATGAGTTTTTGTGTTATAAATTTAAATCTATAACAGCTAAAATTTAGCCATTTGTAGCGGCTTCAATGAGCCTACTCTTTTTTTAAATCTACAAAAGGGGTCTTTAAGGAGCCTGACACTCTCCCAACATGTTACCCACTAGGGTCTGTGCCCAGACTTTCCGTATGACCTGACAACCGCCTGAAGAGAGGTCTCTCCTATGTAGCTCAAGAAGAGTAAGATTCTTACTCAAGTCTATATTGAAGATCTGGGATTACTCACAGAAGTGGAAAAATCCCAGATCTTCGATACGAATGTTAGAACCTATTTCTTCTGGTAGCTAAAACTTGCACATCACGATATTCTATAGACTATCCGACATCCAATCTGAATTCCCAAAACAAGAACCTTAATTAAGATTCAGGGTGCCGTTTCATAAAGCGATCGTTAGCTTAACGTGCACGTTATCCTATTTAAATTGCATGGGAAAACGAGCATGTTAATTAGCGATCGCTTTATGAAACGGCACCCAGGTGTTTTGATTGTCTATTCTACCCATGACATACACATTCACATGCAACTGTCTGTAATGTGCTGTTTGTCATAGAAATTGAACATGAATGGAAGAATAACTTGTTCACTTCTCATGTGGAATGCAGGACATTTTTCCACACTTGTCCACACTTGTTAATGTATTCTGTAGTGGTACATATAAATTGTATAACAACATTTTTTTTGACAGAATCCAGCATTGCGATTTAGATGGAAATGATGTAAAAACATTACAAGGAGTCACTGTGGCACATCCTTTTGGTATAGCTGCATACAAAGGTAGGGAATTTCAGATTTGGAATAATATTTCCAGTTTTGATATGCCATTGTACAAATGAAATTTAAATTTGTAGATCTAATTCCTGTATCAATAAAGCGCACTCGCGACTGAAACACATGGTTATTTAAACATAGATGAAACACTGAACAGTTCCGAAAAGAAGTGAAAAAAATTCAGGATTTTACCAATCTTGAATGACCTGCATTGATTGGGAATTTTCTTGCCGATTTGTGAAAAAAAGATGATTTTTCTCCTTGGGAATGGGGCTGAATAACGGCCCATAGAACCCCCTGAAAAAGCACCGACTACAAACAGTTTCCCAAAAAATTGTAAAGAAAAAATATATCTTAAATATATCTTTCAATGCATTTATTTGCATACGTGCTGTCGTAATTGACCAGGATGTAAAAAACATATATTATTAATCTATATTTATGCACTAGTCTCTGATTGGTTGTCTTTAAAAACAAATTACCTCAATTCATTGATCAGACATAGAAATACGAGAAGTTCCGAAAGTAAAAACTCCGGTTGAATTCTGACATGAATTGTGTGAAAGATGAAACAAACACCCTGTTTGGGTTTTGCTTCAAAAAATGCAGAAGAGAAGATGAAACTAGTATGTTTTAAAACAGTCTAAATGAATAAATGTCAAATGTAAAAGGAAGCTCTATTTATGAAAAAAACTCCCAAAACTTACGATACAATGTAAACATGTGCAGCATGTAAAAACGAAAGTAGAATTTTCCTTGCTAAAAAGGGGGTGAAAAACAAATAATAGTGAATGGATAAAACAAACCTTTATTATATCAATAAAAACCTTTAGGAGAATAAAATGTTTTATTAAAATAAATTTGTATACTGGTAGTTGTGTAGTTGGGGTGAAGGAAATGTGGTTCATAGTTGAACAGGTCTAGGGTCACTATAAACCCTATAAACTTAATTCTACCTGTTGGACACACCCCACCAAACGAGTTGTTACTCATTTCAACTCCTCAAATGAGTAATAGTTTCAGCATGATAAAAATAATAAATTTTTGGCAAGTGAATTTATAACACGAAATGGCAAATATTTATATAAAATACATGTAAAGTAACTTTTCCAAAACAAGTATATACAACATCTTAATTCATTAGGTTATATGACTATGAACATTCCATATTTCAGAGGATATTTACAAATTGAAAATAAACACATACTTCTTTTGGAAAAGCTCTTTTATTTTTTATAAACATGAGCCATTTTTAGTAAAAAATCATCTTTTCAAAAATTTAATTGGTTGTTTTTGGTTTATAACTCATTAAAAATGATCTTGGTACTCTTAAGCCATCTAAAATTAACAAAAAATACATTCAGGTTATAATTAATCTTGATTACATTAAGTTTAAACATAAAATTTTAGAAAAGACCTTTAAAATTTCAACAAGATATTAATCTAAATGGTAACTTTTATTTCTAAGATGTCTTAAAATTTAGTGTTTCAAGTCATAAACATATGTATTTTGAAAAGTGTATTTAGGTGCCAGGACAGTGCCAGAATGCAGGATTTTGCATCATTTACCCTAGAGTTTCTGGCTGTACAGGCGCCAAGCAAGCGGAGCTTTGACGTCCTCATTGGATAGCCCTCTACTTTTATAATTGGGCCTGCTACTTCCAAATTTATTGAAAGACTGAAATTTGTATTAATGTTAGTTCTCTTCTACAATATTTATTTGGATAGCTCAGCTACCATCTGAAATAGGCTTGTTCATATGGATCACATGACTTTCTGTACACATCACACACATGTTACTGCGATGTTACCTATTACAATGATATAAGTCTATACTACTTATACCTTGCTAGCTCACTCACATGTTGTAGTATTACTTGCATCTAATATTTCAAAATATCCATCGACTAGTGATGGGGTAATATACGCCTAAGTATTTTGTTTAATTGAATAGATTTCATCTTTATTTCGGACTGGAAGTTGGAGTCGATAATTCGGGTGAACAGCGGTGGTGGTAATGCCCTGACACTGAGGAAAGGTGTAGAGTACCTACGAGATGTCATGGTGTATGATGAGGAAATTCAGAAAAAACCAGGTGAGTTCTTTATAGGCATAAAAAGCCACTCTTAATGGTCTATGAACAATCAAAAGAAATCTGATCCCCTCAAAATTTTCCATTGTCTTATCTCTCTAAATGTTTGCCTTATTCAAATATAGCCTTTGGTGAGTGTTGATACTTGGTTATATCCACCAGAGGAACACATATAGCCTTTGTAGAGTGTTGATGTATGGTTATATCGACCTGAGAAACAAATATAGCCTTTGTAGAGTGTTAATGCATGGTTATATTGACCTGAGGAACACAGAGTGTTGATGCATGGTTATATTGACCTGAGAAACCAATATAGTCTTTGTAGAGTGTTGATGCACGGTTATATTGACCTGAGGAACACAGAGTGTTGATGCATGGTTATATTGACCTGAGAAACAAATATAGCCTTTGTAAGGTGTTGTTGCATGGTTATATCCACCAGAGGAACACATATAGCCTTTGTAGAGTGTTGATGCATGGTTATATCGACCTGAGATTCAAATATAGCCTTTGTAGAGTGTTGATGCATGGTTATATTGACCTGAGGAACACAGAGTGTTGATGCATGGTTATATTGACCTGAGAAACAAATATAGCCTTTGTAGAGTGTTGATGCATGGTTATATTGACCTGAGGAACACAGAGTGTTGATGCATGGTTATATTGACCTGAGAAACAAATATAGCCTTTGTAGAATGTCGATGCATGGTTATATTGACCTGAGGAACAAATATAGCCTTTGTAGAGTGTTGTTGCATAGTTATATCCACCTGAGGAACACATATAGCCTTTGTAGAGTGTTGATGCATGGTTATATCGACCTGAGAAACAAATATAGCCTTTGTAGAGTGTTGATGCATGGTTATATCAAGCTGAGGAACACAGAGTGATGATGCATGGTTATATTGACCTGAGAAACAAATATAGCCTTTGTAGAGTGTTGATGCATGGTTATATTGACCTGAGAAACAAATATAGCCTTTGTAGAGTGTTGATGCATGGTTATATTGACCTGAGGAACAAATATAGCCTTTGTAGAGTGTTGTTGCATAGTTATATCCACCTGAGGAACACATATAGCCTTTGTAGAGTGTTGATGCATGGTTATATCGACCTGAGAAACAAATATAGCCTTTGTAGAGTGTTGATGCATGGTTATATCAAGCTGAGGAACTCAGAGTGATGATGCATGGTTATATTGACCTGAGAAACAAATATAGCCTTTGTAGAGTGTTGATGCATGGTTATATTGACCTGAGAAACAAATATAGCCTTTGTAGAGTGTTGTTGCATAGTTATATCCACCTGAGGAACACATATAGCCTTTGTAGAGTGTTGATGCATAGTTATATCGACCTGAGAAACAAATATAGCCTTTGTAGAGTGTTGATGCATGGTTATATCAAGCTGAGGAACACAGAGTGATGATGCATGGTTATATTGACCTGAGAAACAAATATAGTCTTTGTAGAGTGTTGATGCATGGTTATATTGACCTGAGAAACAAATATAGCCTTTGTAGAGTGTTGATGCATGGTTATATCAACCTGAGGAACACAGAGTGTTGATGCATGGTTATATCAACCCGAGGAACACATATAGCCTTTGTAGAGTATTGATGCATGGTTATATCCACCTGAGGAACACATATAGCCTTTGTAGAGTGTTGATGCATGGTTATATTGACCTGAGAAACAAATATACCCTTTGTAGAGTGTTGATGCAGGGTTATATCAACCTGAGGAACACAGAGTGTTGATGCATGGTTATATCAACATGAGGAACACATATAGCCTTTGTAGAGTATTGATGCATGGTTATATCCACCTGAGGAACACATAGCCTTTGTAGAGTGTTGATGCATGGTTATATTGACCTGAGAAACAAATATAGCCTTTGTAGAGTGTTGATGTATGGTTATATTGACCTGAGGAACACGGAGTGTTGATGCATGGTTATATTGACCTGAGAAACAAATATAGCCTTTGTAGAGTGTTGATGCATGGTTATATCCACCTGAGGAACACATATAGCCTTTGTAGAGTGTTGATGCATGGTTATATTGACCTGAGAAACAAATATAGCCTTTGTAGAGTGTTGATGCATGGTTATATCAACCTGAGGAACACAGAGTGTTGATGCATGGTTATATCAACCTGAGGAAAACAGAGTGTTGATGCATGGTTATATCGACCTGAGAAACAAATAAAGCCTTTGTAGAGTGTTGATGCTTGGTTATATCAACCTGAGGAACACAGAGTGTTGATGCATGGTTATATTGACCTGAGAAACAAATATAGCCTTTGTAAGGTGTTGATGCATGGTTATATCCAACTGAGGAACACATATAGCCTTTGTAGAGTGTTGATGCATAGTTATATCGACCTGAGAAACAAATATAGCATTTGTAGAGTGTTGATGCATGGTTATATTGACCTGAGAAACAAATATAGCCTTTGTAGAGTGTTGATGTATGGTTATATCAACCTGAGGAACAAATATGGCCTTTGTAGAGTGTTGATGTATGGTTATATTGACCTGAGAAACAAATATAGCCTTTGTAGAGTGTTGATGTATGGTTATATTGACCTGAGGAACACAGAGTGTTGATGCATGGTTATATTGACCTGAGAAACAAATATAGCCTTTGTAAGGTGTTGATGCATGTTTATATCCACCTGAGGAACACATATAGCCTTTGTAGAGTGTTGATGCATGGTTATATTGACCTGAGAAACAAATATAGCCTTTGTAGAGTGTTGATGTATGGTTATATTGACCTGAGGAACACAGAGTGTTGATGCATGGTTATATTGACCTGAGAAACAAATATAGCCTTTGTAAGGTGTTGATGCATGGTTATATCCACCTGAGGAACACATATAGCCTTTGTAGAGTGTTGATGCATAGTTATATCGACCTGAGAAACAAATATAGCCTTTGTAGAGTGTTGATGCATGGTTTTATCAACCTGAGGAACACAGAGTGTTGATGTATGGTTATATTGACCTGAGAAACAAATATAGCCTTTGTAGAGTGTTGATGCATGGTTATATCAACCTGAGGAACACAGAGTGTTGATGTATGGTTATATTGACCTGAGAAACAAATATAGCCTTTGTAGAGTGTTGATGCATGGTTATATCAACCTGAGGAACACAGAGTGTTGATGTATGGTTATATTGACCTGAGAAACAAATATAGCCTTTGTAGAGTGTTGATGCATGGTTATATCAACCTGAGGAACACATATAGCCTTTGTAGAGTGTTGATGCATAGTTATATCGACCTGAGAAACAAATATAGCCTTTGTAGAGTGTTGATGCATGGTTATATTGACCTGAGAAACAAATATAGCCTTTGTAGAGTGTTGATGTATGGTTATATCAACCTGGGGAACAAATATAGCCTTTGTAGAGTGTTGATGTATGGTTATATTGACCTGAGAAACAAATATAGCCTTTGTAGAGTGTTGATGTATGGTTATATTGACCTGAGGAACACAGAGTGTTGATGCATGGTTATATTGACCTGAGAAACAAATATAGCCTTTGTTAGGTGTTGATGCATGGTTATATCCACCTGAGGAACACATATAGCCTTTGTAGAGTGTTGATGCATAGTTATATCGACATGAGAAACAAATATAGCCTTTGTAGAGTGTTGATGCATGGTTATATTGACCTGAGAAACAAATATAGCCTTTGTAGAGTGTTGATGTATGGTTATATCAACCTGAGGAACAAATATAGCCTTTGTAGAGTGTTGATGTATGGTTATATTGACCTGAGAAACAAATATAGCCTTTGTAGAGTGTTGATGTATGGTTATATTGACCTGAGGAACACAGAGTGTTGATGCATAGTTATATTGACCTGAGAAACAAATATAGCCTTTGTAAGGTGTTGATGCATGGTTATATCCACCTGAGGAACACATATAGCCTTTGTAGAGTGTTGATGCATGGTTATATTGACCTGAGAAACAAATATAGCCTTTGTAGAGTGTTGATGTATGGTTATATTGACCTGAGGAACACAGAGTGTTGATGCATGGTTATATTGACCTGAGAAACAAATATAGCCTTTGTAAGGTGTTGATGCATGGTTATATCCACCTGAGGAACACATATAGCCTTTGTAGAGTGTTGATGCATAGTTATATCGACCTGAGAAACAAATATAGCCTTTGTAGAGTGTTGATGCATGGTTATATCAACCTGAGGAACACAGAGTGTTGATGTATGGTTATATTGACCTGAGAAACAAATATAGCCTTTGTAGAGTGTTGATGCATGGTTATATCAACCTGAGGAACACACAGTGTTGATGTATGGTTATATTGACCTGAGAAACAAATATAGCCTTTGTAGAGTGTTGATGCATAGTTATATTGACCTGAGAAACAAATATAGCCTTTGTAGAGTGTTGATGCATGGTTATATCAACCTGAGGAACACAGAGTGTTGATGCATGGTTATATTGACCTGAGCAACAAATATAGCCTTTGTAGAGTGTTGATGTATGGTTATATTGACCTGAGAAACAAATATAGCCTTTGTAAGGTGTTGATGCATGGTTATATCCACCTGAGGAACATATATAGCCTTTGTAGAGTGTTGATGCATGGTTATATCAACCTGAGAAAAGCAGTGATATTTACCTGTAAACATCCTTAAACTGACCAGTGTACAACCTTAAACTGACCACTGAACATCCTTAAACTGACCAGTGAGCATTCTTTAAACAGCCTCTTAAGTATTTGTCTATAATATAAACATCCTCTTAAGTATTTGTCTATAATGTAGACAAATACTTAAGAGGCTCTTTAAAGAATGCTCAGTGGTCAGTTTAAGTTGTTTATTTAAAGAGGGTAACACAGTTAGTTTACAAAACTAATCTTCCCTGAGGCCCTCATTAAAACAACTTATTAAACAAAACAGCATATAAAATGGAATATTACAATGTGTATTCATACTACAGTACTATAGACAATTTGATCATAATAACATATATATTGTACAGAACATTGGTATGGTTCAAGACACTGTCTAGCAATGATCTTATTTGAGTAAAAAGTTCTTCAGTTTTGTTTTAAAAAGGTTGTTGTTTGCTACATTATGCAAACTCATAGGTAAATCATTCCAAAATACTGAACCTGAATATAAAAATGAGTGTTTGTATAATTCAATATTAGGTTTAGGAACAAATAATTTTTCGATCTCATTATTACGTAATTGGTAAGGATTGTCCGAAAACTTAAACATATTTTTGAGGTAAATTGCTGCTTCACTGTTAATGATTTTATGCATCAGCAAATGTTTATGATATTTTATTCTTATGTCAACAGTCATCCATCCTAGTTGTTTAAATAGAGGTTCTGATGGTGCTAATGGGTCAGCATCTAGGATGACTCGATGTTACTGGTCAGTAAATATGTATCCAACATAAACAATAATATTATTGTTTGTGCAGAATATCCTCCATGTTTGCATAAGAATGTTCACATTTGTTATATTTTTTTGTAGAAAGCCATCCATGTCTTCGTAGGAATGGTGACTGTTCACACTTTTGTTTTCCTGTTCCTTACACTGGAGGTATCCGGCTCCTTGGACGTGTATGTGGATGTCCTTTTGGTATGAAATTATCTGAAAACCAACGAGACTGCACCAACAATCCCGATGAAAAGAAAATAACTGATTGTCAGAAAGATTTCTTTACATGCAAGAACAAGAAGTGTATTCCGCAGTCCTTCCGTTGTGATGGCGACAACGACTGCCTGGATTTGTCAGATGAAGAGGATTGTGAAAAGGGTGAGAATTTTTGTATTAGTTTCTTCATAATTCTCTTTAATTTTTGCATTATATTCAAAATGTTTGATCGGTTTGGAAAAAATAGTTCTCGTCACTAGTGAAAATGTTGTTCTCAGGAGTTGATTGGTTTAAAATAATAACATCATAACAAGAACTAATGAGTCATAAACAAAACACCTTCCATTTTCCAGGTATTCAAGTCATGAATGTAAAAATGGGGTTGGGAGAATTTGTACTTCGTTTTGTAAATTTATTACTTAATAATTTACATAATCTGACATAAGTACTATTGGATTATTGGATTTCTCCAATCTCGATGGTTAAATTATGGAATTTTAAGTCCTCGCCAAGTGGCTATGGGTTTCTTGTCACAATTGGGCTGGGTGTGGCTCAGGTGAGGAGTGTGGCATATAGGTCTCTTGTCTGTAAATGCATCCATTTATAGTACAAAAATGTCTTCATGGAAATAGTCTGAAAATACTATAAACATGGACTTTTTCTCACTTATTTAATTCAAAATCACCTTTTAAGCATGCAAGTGACCCTAAACACTATATTTATATATGTCAAAAATATTACCCCTTAGGGAACACCTTTTGTAAAGCAAATCCCCATTCACAAGTTAGAATTATTACAGTATTTCAATTATTTGTAGGAAAATCTTGTTCTTCTAAAGAGTTCAAGTGTAAAACTGGCCGATGTATTCTTAAGTCATGGCAGTGTGATGGTGACGATGACTGTGGGGATATGTCTGATGAAGATAAATGTGGTAAGTTGTGGCAGTGTGGTGGTAATGATGACTGTGGGGATATGTCTGATGAAGATAAATGTGGTAAGTTGTGGCAGTGTGGTGGCGACGATGACTGTGGGGATA
Source organism: Limnoperna fortunei (assembly GCA_944474755.1). Classification (NCBI taxonomy): domain Eukaryota; kingdom Metazoa; phylum Mollusca; class Bivalvia; order Mytilida; family Modiolidae; genus Limnoperna; species Limnoperna fortunei. Next base: position 47,132,528 of record OX104125.1, read on the forward strand.
TGTCTGATGAAGATAAATGTGGTAAGTTGTGGCAGTGTGGTGGTAATGATGACTGTGGGGATATGTCTGATGAAGATAAATGTGGTAAGTTGTGGCAGTGTGGTGGTGACGATGACTGTGGGGATATGTCTGATGAAGATAAATGTGGTAAGTTGTGGCAGTGTGGTGGTAATGATGACTGTGGGGATATGTCTGATGAAGATAAATGTGGTAAGTTGTGGCAGTGTGGTGGCGACGATGACTGTGGGGATATGTCTGATGAAGATAAATGTGGTAAGTTGTGGCAGTGTGGTGGTAATGATGACTGTGGGGATATGTCTGATGAAGATAAATGTGGTAAGTTGTGGCAGTGTGATGGCGACGATGACTGTGGGGATATGTCTGATGAAGATAAATGTGGTAAGTTGTGGCAGTGTGGTGGTAATGATGACTGTGGGGATATGTCTGATGAAGATAAATGTGGTAAGTTGTGGCAGTGTGGTGGTGACGATGACTGTGGGGATATGTCTGATGAAGATAAATGTGGTAAGTTGTGGCAGTGTGGTGGTAATGATGACTGTGGGGATATGTCTGATGAAGATAAATGTGGTAAGTTGTGGCAGTGTGGTGGTAATGATGACTGGGGATATGTCTGATGAAGATAAATGTTGTAAGCTATGGCAGTGTGGTGGCAACAATGAATTTTTGTATTCTCAATTTAATGCTATGAAAGCTTGCGATTTCCTTTGTTAGCATGGGAATTTAGCAAATTCTCATGCTGAGCAAAACATTTTTACTCAACAAAGCTCCATGACTGGACCTTGATTTGAATTTTCCTTACCAATAATGCCATATTTTTTTAATAAATCAACCCTAAACTTTATTGAGATATTGAATTAAATATGTGTTTTCAATGGTCTTTCAAGATGGTATGTATGTTTGCTTTAGTTCCTAAATTTATTGGTAATAGCTTATGTCCAAATACAAGATACAGGCAATATTTAGATTCTACAAACCTTCTTAAATGGATTGTGTTAAAATTGAACCCTGACTTCAGTTCATTTTAAAGATGATAATATACTGTGTGACTTGTATTTATTTCAGCCCAGAAAACATGTAGCACGCAACAGTTTCAGTGTAATAACACACTGTGTATTCACAAGAAGTTTGTGTGCGACACTGACAACGACTGTGGAGATGCCTCAGATGAAGGACATTTCTGTCGTAAGTACCGTATATCCCTGCCTATAATTCGCACATGTATGTTGTACCATATATCTCTGCCTATAAGTTGACCTTGTATGTTGTACCATATATCCCTGCCTATAAGTCGATCTTGTATGTTGTACCATTTATCTCTGCCTATAAGTATGTCTTGAGTACCGTATATCCCTGCCTATTAGTCGACCTTGTATGTTGTAGCTGCTGTTTTCTTTACAATCCTAAATTTGCATTAAGTCTCATTCATCAAGCTTAAACTGTACTAGTACCTATAATCATGAAGTAGGTATGATGCCATAAATAATTCTTATCTTAGATTTTGTGGGCTATCAATTTTAATTAATTCATTGCTTTGATTGTTATTGTTGTATATTTTTATTTTTATGGCTCCAGGGCCAGGAGGGGATTTGTAAAAAACATGCATATTAAAACATTGTTTTTAAATTAAGTCTTTACTGTTCATGATAATCTCAATCATTCCAATTGCTGATGTTGTTTTAAATAATATGTGAAGCAGAGTGCACTACAAAATTGACGAACAAGGGAGGTAACTGCAGCAACACCAACAAAATCTACATATTGCTAAAAGACCCAGAAAATAACAAATAACAACAGCCAATAAATAACCACCAAAATGATCAATATTGACTCAAATGGTTCAGATTAACAGAAATAAACAACAACAAAAAACTTCACACTTAAATCCATCAGTAATCAACAAAAATTCATGACAAGGATGTCATAAAAAAGGGTATTAATAAGAATAAAGACTTCACAGTTAAATCAACAAATTAAAATTATGAAAACAAAGATTACAGTATGGCTTCACACTGATTATGGTAGTGTCTTTTGATTTTTTTAAGTTAGGACTTAAATCTACCAGTCATTAATCCTGTTTTTGTGGAAAGAGATATATAGGATCTAACACCCGTGGGAGGGCAAGACGGGAAAATCTCAGACACCCAAGTGAAAAGATTTCTTGGCTCCAACGAGGGTCTGCCGAGTTGGAGACCAAAAGAAATCTTTCATGCGGGTGTCTGAGATTTTCCCGTCTTGCCCAACCACCGGTATTTGATTCTATTTCTCACTAATTCGTTAAAAAAAATCCGGTTCTGTTCTATTGAAAGATGACAACACATAGAGTTATCTACCCTGAACGTAATCTCTAGTGTACACATGTTGCGTCACCGTGTTTGTTTTGATGTTTACCGCTATCATATTGTGGCAAAATTGGGTCATGGAAGTTCAGATATGTTGTTTTTATGTTTATATTTAAAAAGGCATAATAAACCAACACAACTAAAGCAAATATTTTCTAATTTTTATTGTTGAACCGACAGTTGACGTCACAATACATTTTTACGGGAAAAAGAGCGTGAAATTCTTATCTCAACCACAGGTTGAGATAAGGATATCTCAACCGGCTAAAAATAGGTACCACGCTGTCTCATTAGTGAGAAATAAAGGATCAAACACTGGTGGGAGATCTCAGATACCAATAGTGAAAAGATTTCTGGTCATTAACAAGGCTCTGCGGAGTTGGAAACTAAAAGAAATATTGTATGCGTGTGTCTGAGATTTTCCCTTTCTTGCCCTCTCACTGGTGTTTGATTCTATTTCTCACTAATTTGTTACAAAAATCCCTTGCTGTTCTATTGGAAGATGTCAACTGAGTTATCTACCCTGAATGTAATCTCTAGTGTACATTTGTTACGTCACCGTGTTTGTTTTTATGTGCACCGCTATCATATTGTGGCATAAATTGGGTCATGGAAGCTCAGATATGTTGTTTTATGTTAATATTGTAAACCACTGCAACTAAAGCAAATATTTTATGATTTTTATTGCTGAACCGACATCTGGCTTAAAACAGGTACCACGCTGTCTCATTAGTGAGATAATGAGAGTGAAAAGGTTCTATCTGGTTATCTTTGCTTCTTTGCAGACAAACACAAATGTGAAGAAGGCTATTACCAGTGTGGTGATAGAAGGTGCATTCCAGAGAGAAAAATTTGTGATGGTAGCAGAGATTGTTTTGATGGGACAGATGAAATAGATTGTCCCCCTTTAAATTGTTCTGATGGTGGTTGGACCTGCAAGAATACAAGACAGTGTATATCAAGCCGATACCGATGTGATGGGGCTCCGGACTGTAAAGATGGCAGTGATGAAGAAGATTGTCGTAAGATTTTATGTTATATTAACTCCTTCTACTGCTTGGAATTGAATTTTACTTTTACAGAATCTTTATCACATAATTTCATTGTGCGCCTACTATTTTACATTTTTATCAGAATAATTTTTGAGATTTACTTTTAGCAAAACATGGAATGTTCCAGTGTTATTTTGTCTCTTCTGGCTATCTTCTCCTTCATTTTCAGAGCTACAGTATTATATTTAGGAGGATGTTTCTACACAATGAAATTTTGGAGGACCAATGGATTTTGATTTTCATTCAATTTTCTTAAATTTCTGCCTGTTGCAACACACTGCGCAAGTCACTGGGGCATCATTTGTGTCTTCCAGACACACTATACTTTCTAAAAAAAAAAAAAATTGCCGCTAATAACCTTTAATGCTTTGTATGAACAGTTCAGGCTTTTTCTGTGCTATTCAAACATCATGTTTAGTAATTAAAAAATTTAGTACCTTGCATGGAAAATTACCTATTCTTACATCGTTACTCAAACATTGTTCATTCCTCATCAATCGTACAGGAAACACCCATTCATTGGATACACCGATTTAATTAATATCACCCATTCCTTGAACAGAAAACACATATTTACTGAACAGAATAATACTTATTCATTAAACAGGATACACCCATTCATTCAGCGTCATTCTTCTTTGACAGGATTTACTCATTCAATAAACACTCAATCATTATACCCCACCAACGAAGTTGCGGGGGGTATAATGCTTTTGACCCGTCCGTCAGTCCCTCCGTTCGTGTGTCATGCTGTTGTTGCCTGGATAGCGCTCTCATTTCTTAATGGATTTTAACAACACTTTGGGAAATTGTTACTTATAATAGTTGCTTGGATTGGATCGATTTTCAGGGAATTTCGTCAAGGCGGACCATACTTTTTGGGATGGGGACTTAGTCAACTTTCATGTATATGTTGTCACCTGGATAGCGATCTCATTTCTTAATTGATTTCAAGGAAACTTTGGGGAAATTGTTACCTATAGTAGTTGCTTGGATGGCATTGATTTTCAGGGAATTTCTTCAAGGGGGACCATTTTTTTTGGAGGGGGACTTAGTCAACTTTCATGTATATGTATATTCAATGTTGTCGCCTGGATAGCGATTTCATTTCTTCATGGATTTTAACGAATCTTTGTGAAATTGTTACTTATAGTAGTTGCTTGGATAGGATTGATTTTCAGGGAATTTCGTCAAGGGGGACCATATTTTTGGAAAGGGATTTTTGGAAAGGGGACTTAGTCAAACTTTCATGTACATGTACATTCAATGTTGTCGCCTGGATAGCACTTTCATTTCTTCATGAAACTTTGGGCTATTGTTACTTAAAGTAGGTGCTTGGATGGGATTGATTTTTAGGGAAATTTGTCAAGGGGGACCATATTTTTAGGAGGGGGACTTAGTCAACATTCATGTACAGTTATATTCAATGTAGTTGCCTGGATAGCGCTTTCATTTATTCATGGATTTTTATGAAACTTTGGGAAATTGTTACTTATAGTAGATGCTTGGATAGGATTGATTTTCAGGGAATTACTTCAAGGGGGGACCATATTTTTGGGAGGGGGACTTAGTCAACTTTTATGTACATGTACATGTATATTCAATGTTGTCACCTGGATAGCACTTACATTTCTTTGAACATCCATTTATTAAAATCACTCATATTGCAGGATGAATTCATTGAGTATTATTAATTGAACAGAATACAATCATCGAGTATTATTCATTGAACAGGATACAATCATCCAGTATTATTCATTGAACAGGATACAATCATCGAGTATTATTCATTGAACAGGATACAATCATTAAGTATTATTCATTGAACAGGATACAATCATTAAGTATTATTCATTGAACAGAAAACAAAAATCGAGTATTATTCATTGAACAGAATACAATCATCGCGTATTATTCATTGAACAGGATACAATCATCAAGTATTATTCATTAAACAGGATACAATCATCCAGTATTATTCATTAAACAGGATACAATCATCGAGTATTATTCATTGAACAGGATGCAATCATTAAGTATTATTCATTGAACAGGATACAATCATTGAGTATTATTTATTGAACACAAAACAATCATCGAGCATTATTCATTGAAGAGAATACAATCATTCAGTATTATTCATTGAACAGGATAGAATCATTCAGTATAATTCGTTGAACAGGATACAATCATTCAGTATTATTCGTTGAACAGGATACAATCATTGAGTATTACTCATTGAGCAGAATACAATCATTAAGTATTATTCATTGAACAGAATACAATCATTGAGTAATATTCATTGAGCAGAATACAATCATCGAGTATTATTCATTGAACAGAATACAATCATCGAGTATTATTCATTGAACAGAATACAATCATTCAGTATAATTCGTTGAACAGGATACAATCATTCAGTATTATTCGTTGAACAGGATACAATCATCGAGTATTATTCATTGAACAGAATACAATCATCGAGTATTATTCATTGAACAGAATACAATCATTGAGTAATATTCATTGAGCAGAATACAATCATCGAGTATTATTCATTGAACAGAATACAATCATCGAGTATTATTCATTGAACAGAATACAATCACTGAGTATTATTCATTGAACAGGATACAATCATCGAGTATTATTCATTGAACAGGATACATTCATTGAGTATTATTCATTGAACAGGATACAATCATTGAGTATTATTCATTGAACAGGATACATTCATTGAGTATTATTCATTGAACATAACACATCAATTCTGTATATACAACATTGCCCAATCCACCCATTACTCATGCATTGAACAGAATACACAAATTCATATTATATTTCTACAATTTCAGCTTCTCGAAATGATGATACTTGTCTTAAGGATGAATTCCGCTGTGAACATGGAGGCTGTATTCCTAAGAACTGGAAATGTGATGGGCAGGAAGACTGCCAAGATGGATCAGATGAACCAAAAACATGTCGTATGTTAAGCTATAGTAAAATAGTTTTATCAAATTGAACTGAGAAAATTACCATAAACTTACCTTTATGTTAAATAGTTTGATAGTACCAACAGAACTTACCTTAACCTGACCTCCATGTTAAATAATTGGATAGTACCAACAGAACTTACCTTAACCTGAACTTTATGTTAAATAGATTGATAGTACCAACAGAACTTACCATAAATTGACCTCCATGTTAAATAGTTTGATAGTACCAACAGAACTTACCTTTACCTGACCTCCATGTTAAATAGTTTGATAATACAAACAGAACTTAACCTGACCTCCATGTTAAATAGTTTGATAGTACCAACAGAACTTACCTTAACCTGACCTCCATGTTAAATAGTTTGATAGTACCAACAGAACTTACCTTAACCTGACCTCCATGTTAAATAGTTTGATAGTACAAAAGAACTTACCTTAACCTGACCTCCATGTTAACTAGTTTGATAGTACCAACAGAACTTACCATAAACTGACCTTTATGTTAAATAGTTTGATAGTACCAACAGAACTTACCTAAACCTGACCTTTATGTTAAATAGTTTGATAGTACCAACATAACTTACCTTAAACTGACCTCCATGTTAAATAGTTTGATAGTACCAACAGAACTTACCATAAACTGACCTCCATGTTAAATAGTTTGATAGTACCAACAGAACTTACCTTAACCAGACCTTCATGTTAAATAGTTTAAAAGGATTAACATAAGTTACCTCCCTTAAAATTGTATCAATAAGTAAATGTGTTCTGTGTTTTTAGCACACAACTGCCTGTTGAGATGTACCCTAGTTTATATTTGTTGCTGATTTTACCATGATGATAATGTATTGACATTATCACTGCACTGCAGGTTTTCAAACACGTTATTGAAAATTTCTAAGGATGCTTAGCAACAGTGCAATAATCTACAATTAAGGGACGGGGCTGTTTTTTCAGTTGTCCCCCCCCCCCTCTTTTGAAACATGTATTATTAGTTAGTAGCAGAAATAGATGAATATGAGAGACAAATAATAAATTTCAGCTCAGAATCTTAATGATGCGTACAATAAATGCTTTGATTACACTTCAACTGTCACTTCCTAACACCATTTTAAAAATTAATTAATGATTCGTTAAGCCTGATCACGCACGTTTATTGAGTTCCAATGCTTATTAATATAGTGCAAAGTTTAAACACCTAAAACTTTGTTGTTATTACCCAATTATATATTTTTTTATTTTTATAATAATTATTTTTACAGATATCAGTGATAAAAGAAATTTGTTTTGCGTGAGTGGTTTTCTCAGTGTTGGTATTGCGTCTTGTGAAGAGCACTTGTTTCAATACTAACAAAACTGAAGGTCGGCGGTTCTCTCAGAGTACTCTGGCTTCCCCCCAAATAAAAACTAGAAGCCATGATATAGCTGAAAAATTGCTGAAAGTGGCATAACAACATCATTCAAACAACCAATACTAACCCTTTGAAAGCCATCTCGCAAAACAAATTACTTAATATAGTACATATATATCTAAATGTTGTTGTATTCTGGTACCCTGATGATGATATTCTCTTTAGCGTAAGCGGCTTTCGGATGTAACGTCAGGTCAGGAGCACTGAAATTCAACGGTGACACAGGGATTGAGCTTAACTTTTTTCCTTCAGAAGCCAGCTGGGCCTCTAGACTTAAAAAATCCAGGGGCCCAACAATATTGTTAGGGGCCCAACTTCTTTCAATGAAAGTGTGTTTTGACTACGACTCATATGATCATAAGTATGATTTAAGTTTATGTGTTGTCTGTCTTGTTTTGGATTAAACAGAACAATGAATATTTTCTTTATTTAAACTGCACAATAATTTTAATATTTCTTTGTGTTGAACTAGAAGTAGAAAATGCCATCATTGCATAACATGTATATTCAATGGAAAATGCACATTATAAATTCTTAAACACACTTTAATTAATATGTTAAAAAATGACTTCCAAAATACTAATTATTATTATTCTGTGTTAATCTTTACAGCCGTAATTTCAAACAAGAACATCAAATTTGAAATTCATATCCATTCCGGTTATTTCCATAATTTATTTGCTCTTTACTGGTTTCCGCCAGTATTTTTACTCCATGCTATAAGTACAAAGTTAAAGTCAGGCGGGAATCAGCTTACACTGTTTTGATTATTCCCCTTTGAAATATGTTGCCTAAAACATTTCAAGACGATTTCTCATGCAAATGACTTTAATTGTTCTATCTATTCCCGATCTGAATCATAATTATGCCATACACTCACACAATTTTGGTAGTAACAACATTTTTAAGGGGTAAAACTTGAAATGTAAATGCTAAATGCGTCTTTGTTGGTCGGTGCATTGTACTACACTTGTTACGTTCGCCAACTGGGCGATCAAGACACAGGCATTTGGCCGCCCAACAGAAATTCTACTAGCATTGGTGACTGGGCGACTGTTAAGTTGTATCCCTGTGACAGCGTTGAAATTTGACTTTCGGATACTCTCTAGACTAACCTTTTTTTAATAGATACACTTGGCCATAAGTTAGGGACCACCAGGATTTCAGCGGAGGTGATTTTTAAAAACCAATATTTTTATCAATATATAACCATCCATTGTTCATTTCACGTTTCGTTTAAAATAGTCGACTATTTTAAAGAAGTTTATGATTTTACTATTCAACATGTATAGAAAAGACCAACAAGATGTCGTTTGTAAAAATATGCCATAAAACTGCAAAATCATAACTAAAAAAAAGTTTCAGTTTGAACCGCTGGTAATGTTACATACAAAGAGTTGGCAGGTTGAGGGTATTAAGATGTAAGAAGAAATCATTTTCAAACATTTATTCACAAGAAAAGAGTCAGTATCGTGTATATCCACACGCTTCCGGTGCAATTCTTGAACTCGTCTCCTCATGCTCTGGACAAGTCTCTGAAGTCTACATTGAGGGATTGCTGCCACTCCTGAATTAAGGAATCACGCAATTCTTGAATGTTCTGACATGGATGGTCACTTTCATTCACTTTCCGGCTGAGATAGTCCCAAACATGCTCTATTGGATTCATATCCGGAGACATGGCAGGCCATGGTAATGTCTCAATTGCCTCATTTGCAAGATAATCTTTGACGATGCATGCTCTATGAGGTCTTGCGTTGTCGTCCATGAACACGGGTCTGTTTCCCGGTGGATGCTCCAAAATGGGGCACAATACTGGGGTCCAGAATCTGATCTCTGTATTTTAAAGCAGTTAATGTGCCATCTAACTTACAGTCATATGAGAAGCAGCACCAAACTGTCACTCTGCCACCACCAAAAGCTGTAGTTCCCAGAACATGTGCAGGATGCCATACCCGCATCCTACCATCAACTGGTTTCAGAAGAAAACGACTTTCTTTGGACCAATGAATTCTTTTCCAAGAGCGATAATTCCACCCGATATGGTCACGCGCCCACTGCAGCCGGGCATCCTTATGTCTTTGTGTAAGTGCTGGTCGCTTTATTGGTCTCCATGCTCGAAGTCTTCTGCAGTTAAACGTTCTGTTTACTGTCCGTCTATTGATTCTAACATGGACATTAAATCGAATACGCAACCTGTTTGCAGTGGTAAAATGTTGTTGTCTAGCAAGTCTTCAAAGTAGTCTTCTTCGAACATCTTCTCTCGCTGATGTCTTCTTCGGTCGCCCTGATCTTGGCCTTTTCCCAACAATACCAGTTTCATTATATCGTCTCATTAGCCTACTGATGACAGAATGGCTAACATTGAACCTATCTGAAACCTGCCGCTGTGTCATTTCAGCCCTTATCATACCAACTGCTTGCCAACTCTCTGCATCTGCAAGTTTTCGACATACCATGTTGGAATTATTTAAAAACAGGATAAATTTTACCTGTTATGCACGTGTACACGATGAAATGAAAAAAGGCGCCAAACTTGGGTTTTCAAAAGCTGAGGGTAGTGTTTTTTAAATCTCTATTGCTATTGTATTGTGAATCGAGGGATTTAAAAATTTTAACAATAGATACTACAAACCTAGCATTTGTTGATAACATATGTACAAAGAACCAGAAACAATTAATTTTTTTATTTATTTGAAACAAAACCTGGTGGTCCCTAACTTCTGGCCAAGTGTATAGATAAGTTCAAGTAGACAGAACGTATTGTGACAACATTCTCTTTACAAGGTTCAATGTTTACATTTCTCAGCTGAGTTACATTAAGATTTCATAATTTAAATGGAAAGTTAAAATGTAATTTTATATTTAAATTTAATAAATAAAAGGTATTCCAAGCTTTAAAAAAAGATTGACATGTGCATGTAATATTAAATGGTGTCATATTATTATCCTATCAAAATGCTTATATCGGTGGTCGTGACCTGGTGTTATATTAAAAAGTGACGCTTGTGTCAATGAAAAATATTGCACCAAGAGACCAGGTTAAACGTTGTTGTTGTCTTGGGTAATGTAAATTTTAATATAAATAAAATACTATGGTTTTAGCAAGCCCAACATGTTCATTCGACCGGTTTAGATGTAACAATGGGAGGTGTGTTTCCAGGATGTGGGTTTGTGATGGGGACGATGACTGCGGAGACAACAGTGACGAGGACAAAGCCTTGACATGTCGTATGTATCAGAAACAGTAAACAAAATTAAGCTCATGTGTTGTTGCGTATACAATTGTATTCCTTTAAGTTTTATCACTGTAACTGTGTCATATTTTTTTTTACAAGAGAAGCAGCTGTAGTACCTAGTGTAAACCTTTGGCAGAAATCTTTAATTGTCAATTTAGGCTGGAGTTGTAGATAGGACTACCTAGACCACTGGCCTGAGAATACTAGCTATCTTTAATTGTCAATTTAGGCTGGAAGTTGAAGATAAGACTACTTAGACCAATTATCTACTAAAAATTATCTCCTCACCAAATAATTTTATTACATTTAGTAACTTTACACTGCTATTGCTTTTTCAGCTCCGCCTCCATTCTACTGCCCTAGGAATGAGTGGGAGTGTCCAGGAAATTACCGCCAATGTATAAACATGACCCAGGTGTGTGATGGGAATGAAGACTGCCCAGGAGGAAGTGACGAAAGTCCTTTATGCAGTAAGAACAAATTTACAATCTTGTTCGGTCTATAGACATAAAATCTATTTCTGGTTAACATCAACATTGCCCTCCATTTTATAAATGCCAGAAGGAACATCTTTATTATTGGAAAAAAATTGCTTTTTAAAAATTTGGCATCAACCAAAGTTTTCAAGCTTTTCAAACATAAGATTATCACATATTGAAAAAATGTTGAAAAAAAGGTATGGCAATGATTAAGAACACTGTTCTTGTTGGCTTAATATTCAACTTTAAATTAAAAAAAAAAGGTTCCATGGACTATTGACCGACCATGTAAAAGAGACATTGGAGTAAGCAACGACTATTAAATAAGTAATATTCAAGGGTTTTTGGCGTTCATGCCTTTGACACTTATATTGGGAAATCTAATACCATCGGACATTTTTTGCTGACCCAAAGGTTATCTTTCCTATTCCTTAATTTGACTTTCTTCTAGACACAACAATGAGTAACTTGGCGTGCGTCTAATTAGAAGCAGGCACTGCTTCCTGCTCCGGATCACCTGAGTGCACCCATGATTTTTATTGGGTTCGGGTTACTCACTTTCTGTTTTGTTTGTTTCGTTTTGTACATGTTTGTATTAATTAGGGCCCCGCTACTTTGTGGCGGACGCCCTATAGTGATCAGTCTGTCCGTCCTTCCGTACGTCCATCCTTGTGTCCGTCAGTGCGTGTGTCCGTCCGTCCGTCCAAAACTAATCGGGCTGTAACTTTTTTATCTTTTGAAGTAGGCTTTTGATATTTGGAATGTGGGTAGATAATATCAAGGCGATGTGTCGCATACCATGGTTGATCACCTTTGACCTTGAACTTTGACCTTAAGGTCACATTATTGGTTTCTGAATGACAAATTCATGTCCATGCTGTAACTTTTTTATCTTTCAAAATAGGCTTTTGATATTTGGAATGTAGGTAGATAATATCAAGGTGATGTGTCACATAGCATGGTTGCTGACCTTTGACCTTGAACTTTGACCTTAGGTCACATTTTTGCTTTCTGCATGACAAATTCATGTCCGGGCTGTAACTTTAAATCTTTCCAGGTAGGCTTTTGATATTTTAAAAAGTTTCTATGCAAGACCCCACATTATATTAAATCCAAATGATTAAGATGTTAAAGGGCTAAATTCTGAAACATTCTACCAAAGCATGTTAAGGCCATCTGCACCTTGCCTTGCAGATAGAAAAAACTTATATAATATATATATTTCAAACTTTCATGCAAGAGAAATTTGTACTTTACAAAGTATGCAGGAAATACAAATTTCTTCTGAAAGCCGACAACTTTCACATTTTAATTGTTGCCTTTGAAAAAAAAAGTTTTAGCATCTTACTTTGTTACATTATGTGAACCGTCTGTTGCTGTAGTCTCAGTACATTATGTGAACAGTCTGTTGCTATAGTCTTAGTTACACTATGTGAACAGTCAGTTGCTGCTGTCTCAGTAACATTATGTGAACAGTCTGTTGCTGTAGTCTGTTACATTATGTGAACAGTCTGTTGCTGTAGTCTCAGTTACATTATGTGAACAGTCAGTTGTTGCTGTCTCAGTAACATTATGTGAACAGTCTGTTGCTATAGTCTCAGTTACATTATGTGAACAGTGTTGCTGTAGTCTCAATAACATGTGAAAAGTCTGTTGCTGCTGTCTCAGTAACATTATGTGAATAGTCTGTTGCTGAAGTCTCAGTAACATTATGTGAACAGTCTGTTGCTGTAGTCTCAGTTACATTATGTGAACAGTGTTGCTGTAGTCTCAATAACATGTGAAAAGTCTGTTGCTGCTGTCTCAGTAACATTATGTGAACAGTCTGTTGCTGCTGTCTGAGTTACATTATGTGAACAGTCTGTCTATTATAATGATATTTGGGTTTCACTTAGAGATATATTGACTTTGTCATTGACATAACTGAAAGGGGGTATCAATTAGAGAGCATTGCTCACAGTTTTCCTAGTTTTATTTCTGTATTCATTAGGTCATTTTCTTGTATTTTGTAGATAATGATGATTGTCTTGTAAACATGGGTGGTTGCCAGTATGGGTGTATGCAGACTCCACGTGGAGCTGAATGTATCTGTCCTATTGGACTGGTACTGAATGGGACTAAAGATTGCATTGGTAAGTCAGTATGGCTGTATGCAGACTCCACGTGGAGCTGAATGTATCTGTCCCATTGGACTGGTACTGAATGGGACTAAAGATTGCATTGGTAAGTGAGTATGGCTGTATGCAGACTCCACATGGAGCTGAATGTATCTGTCCTATTGGACTGGTACTGAATGGAACTAAAGATTGCATTGGTAAGTCAGTATGGCTGTATGCAGACTCCACGTGGAGCTGAATGTATTTGTCCTATTGGACTGGTACTGAATGGGACTAAAGATTGCATTGGTAAGTGAGTATGGCTGTATGCAGACTCCACATGGAGCTGAATGTATCTGTCCTATTGGACTGGTACTGAATGGAACTAAAGATTGCATTGGTAAGTCAGTATGGCTGTATGCAGACTCCACGTGGAGCTGAATGTATTTGTCCTATTGGACTGGTACTGAATGGGACTAAAGATTGCATTGGTAAGTGAGTATGGCTGTATGCAGACTCCACATGGAGCTGAATGTATCTGTCCTATTGGACTGGTACTGAATGGAACTAAAGATTGCATTGGTAAGTCAGTATGGCTGTATGCAGACTCCACGTGGAGCTGAATGTATCTGTCCCATTGGACTAGTAATGAATGGGACTAAAGATTGCATTGGTAAGCCAGTATGGCTGTATGCAGACTCCACGTGGAGCTGAATGTATCTGTCCCATTGGACTAGTAATGAATGGGACTAAAGATTGCATTGGTAAGTCAGTATGGCTGTATGCAGACTCCATGTGGAGCTGAATGTATCTGTCCTATTGGACGGGTATTGAATGGGACTAAAGATTGCATTGGTAAGTCAGTATGGCTGTATGCAGACACCGCATGGAGCTGAATGTATCTGTCCTATTGGACTGGTACTGAATGGGACTAAAGATTGCATTGGTAAGTCAGTATGGCTGTATGCAGACTCCACATGGAGCTGAATGTATCTGTCCTATTGGGCTGGTACTGAATGGGACTAAAGATTGCATTGGTAAGTCAGTATGGCTGTATGCAGACACCGCATGGAGCTGAATGTATCTGTCCTATTGGACTGGTACTGAATGGGACTAAAGATTGCATTGGTAAGTCAGTATGGCTGTATGCAGACTCCACGTGGAGCTGAATGTATCTGTCCTATTGGACTGGTACTGAATGGGACTAAAGATTGCATTGGTAAGTCAGTATGGCTGTATGCAGACTCCACGTGGAGCTGAATGTATCTGACCTATTGGACTGGTACTGAATGGGACTAAAGATTGCATTGGTAAGTCAGTATGGCTGTATGCAGACTCCACGTGGAGCTGAATGTATCTGTCCTATTGGACTAGTATTGAATGGGACTAAAGATTGCATTGGTAAGTCAGTATGGCTGTATGCAGACTCCACGTGGAGCTGAATGTATCTGTCCTATTGGACTGGTACTGAATGGGACTAAAGATTGCATTGGTAAGTCAGTATGGCTGTATGCAGACTCCACGTGGAGCTGAATGTATCTGTCCTATTGGACTGGTACTGAATGGGACTAAAGATTGCATTGGTAAGTCAGTATGGCTGTATGCAGACACGACATGGAGCTGAATGTATCTGTCCTATTGGACGGGTATTGAATGGGACAAAAGATTGCATTGGTAAGTCAGTATGGCTGTATGCAGACTCCACGTGGAGCTGAATGTATCTGTCCTATTGGACTGGTACTGAATGGGACTAAAGATTGCATTGGTAAGTCAGTATGGCTGTATGCAGACACCGCGTGAAGCTGAATGTATCTGTCCTATTGGACTGGTACTGAATGGGACTAAAGATTGCATTGGTAAGTCAGTATGGCTGTATGCAGAATCCACGTGGAGCTGAATGTATCTGTCCTATTGGACGGGTATTGAATGGGACTAAAGATTGCATTGGTAAGTCAGTATGGCTGTATGCAGACTCCACGTGGGGCTGAATGTATCTGTCCTATTGGACTGGTACTGAATGGGACTAAAGATTGCATTGGTAACTCAGTATGGCTGTATGCAGACACCGCATGGAGCTGAATGTATCTGTCCTATTGGACTGGTACTGAATGGGACTAAAGATTGCATTGGTAAGTCAGTATGGCTGTATGCAGACTCCACGTGGAGCTGAATGTATCTGTCCTATTGGACTGGTACTGAATGGGACTAAAGATTGCATTGGTAAGTCAGTATGGCTGTATGCAGACTCCACGTGGAGCTGAATGTATCTGTCTTATTGGACTGGTACTGAATTGTACAAAAGATTGCATTGGTAAGTCAGTATGGCTGTATGCAGACCACATAGAACTGAATGTATCTGTCCTATTGGGCTGGTACTGAATGGAACTAAAGATTGCATTGGTAAGTCAGTATGGCTGTATGCAGACTCCACGTGGAGCTGAATGTATCTGTCCTATTGGACGTACTGAATGGGACTAAAGATTGCATTGGTAAGTCAGTATGGCTGTATGCAGACTCCACGTGGAGCTGAATGTATCTGTCCCATTGGACTGGTACTGAATGGGACTAAAGATTGCATTGGTAAGTCAGTATGGCTGTATGCAGACACCGCGTGAAGCTGAATGTATCTGTCCTATTGGACTGGTACTGAATGGGACTAAAGATTGCATTGGTAAGTCAGTATGGCTGTTTGCAGACTCCATGTGGAGCTGAATGTATCTGTCCTATTGGACTGGTACTGAATGGGACTAAAGATTGCATTGGTAAGTCAGTATGGCTGTATGCAGACTCCACGTGGGGCTGAATGTATCTGTCTTATTGGACTGGTACTGAATTGTACAAAAGATTGCATTGGTAAGTCAGTATGGCTGTATGCAGACTCCACGTGGAGCTGAATGTATCTGTCCTATTGGACTGGTACTGAATGGGACTAAAGATTGCATTGGTAAGTCAGTATGGCTGTATGCAGACTCCACGTGGAGCTGAATGTATCTGTCCTATTGGACGGGTATTGAATGGAACTAAAGATTGCATTGGTAAGTCAGTATGGCTGTATGCAGACACAGCATGGAGCTGAATGTATCTGTCCTATTGGGCTGGTACTGAATGGGACTAAAGATTGCATTGGTAAGTCAGTATGGCTGTATGCAGACACCGCATGGGGCTGAATGTATCTGTCCTATTGGACTGGTACTGAATGGGACTAAAGATTGCATTGGTAAGTCAGTATGGCTGTATGCAGACACCGCATGGAGCTGAATGTATCTGTCCTATTGGACTGGTACTGAATGGGACTAAAGATTGCATTGGTAAGTCAGTATAGCTGTATGCAGACTCCACGTGGAGCTGAATGTATTTGTCCTATTGGGCTGGTACTGAATGGGACTAAAGATTGCATTGGTAAGTCAGTATGGCTGTATGCAGACTCCACATGGAGCTGAATGTATCTGTCCTATTGGGCTGGTACTGAATGGGACTAAAGATTGCATTGGTAAGTCAGTATGGCTGTATGCAGACACCGCATGGAGCTGAATGTATCTGTCCTATTGGACGGGTATTGAATGGAACTAAAGATTGCATTGGTAAGTCAGTATGGCTGTATGCAGACACAGCATGGAGCTGAATGTATCTGTCCTATTGGGCTGGTACTGAATGGGACTAAAGATTGCATTGGTAAGTCAGTATGGCTGTATGCAGACACCGCATGGGGCTGAATGTATCTGTCCTATTGGACTGGTACTGAATGGGACTAAAGATTGCATTGGTAAGTCAGTATGGCTGTATGCAGACACCGCATGGAGCTGAATGTATCTGTCCTATTGGATGGGTACTGAATGGGACAAAAGATTGCATTGGTAAGTCAGTATGGCTGTATGCAGACTCCACATGGAGCTGAATGTATCTGTCCTATTGGGCTGGTACTGAATGGGACTAAAGATTGCATTGGTAAGTCAGTATGGCTGTATGCAGACACCGCATGGAGCTGAATGTATCTGTCCTATTGGACTGGTACTGAATGGGACTAAAGATTGCATTGGTAAGTCAGTATGGCTGTATGCAGACTCCACGTGGAGCTGAATGTATCTGTCCTATTGGACTGGTACTGAATGGGACTAAAGATTGCATTGGTAAGTCAGTATGGCTGTATGCAGACACCGCATGTAGCTGAATGTATCTGTCCTATTGGATGGGTACTGAATGGGACAAAAGATTGCATTGGTAAGTCAGTATGGCTGTTTGCAGACACCGCATGGAGCTGAATGTATCCGTCCTATTGGGCTGGTACTGAATGGGACTAAAGATTGCATTGGTAAGTCAGTGTGGCTGTATGCAGACTCCACGTAGAGCTGAATGTATCTGTCCTATTGGACTGGTACTGAATGGGACTAAAGATTGCATTGGTAAGTCAGTATGGCTGTATGCAGACACCGCATGGAGCTGAATGTATCTGACCTATTGGACTGGTACTGAATGGGACTGAAAATTGCATAGGTAAGTCAGTATGGCTGTATGCAGACTCGATATGGTGCTGAATGTATCTGTCCTATTGGACGGGTATTGAATGGGACTAAAGATTGCATTGGTAAGTCAGTATTTTCGAAATGACCACCTCATTGAGACTCCTATAACAACATGCCATAAATCACACAAGTCAAGCAATGGAAGCATTTGTTTACTTTAACACATACACATGACTTATCATACAACTATTCTATGAGTTTAAGAAATGTGAAAAGCAGTTCCAGATTTCAATCCTGGACCCTCTAAAAACCTCTAGATTTCATATTTATGGGGAACTTCTTCCTGCTGGTTCTACCATGGCTTTGGCCTGGCCCTAGTTTCATAAAACTTCTCAAATTGAGATTTTCAATAAATTTAAATTTTCCAGCAATCTGATTGGTCAGTATTTGAAGACAAGGTGATAAAAACCACAAATTTGAGACATTTAATGAAACTGTGTCCTGTACTGGTTTGGACATCCTGTCAACATTTTCCCAATTTTTTTCCAATTTTCACTTTCACCTACGCAATCCGTCCTTAAACACAAAATCCGTTCAAATCCCTTAATAGACTTTTCTTTTCAGTGGAATACTAACAACTCAGTTTATTCAAATTGGACCTGATTTTTCAATAACTTCCTTTTTTACTTACTTATTGGTCTTATTGTAGATAAAAATGAATGTGAACCTCCAGGCCTGTGTAGTCAACAGTGCATCAATACTAAAGGCTCGTTCAAATGTCAGTGTGAGGAAGGTTACCAACTAGTGAACGGAAAGCAATGCTTAGCTAATAGAAGTAAGTTTTT
Organism: Limnoperna fortunei; assembly: GCA_944474755.1. Classification (NCBI taxonomy): domain Eukaryota; kingdom Metazoa; phylum Mollusca; class Bivalvia; order Mytilida; family Modiolidae; genus Limnoperna; species Limnoperna fortunei. The sequence continues at coordinate 47,151,467 of OX104125.1, forward strand.
GTGCCAGTTCATGTTGTCCTCGTATATTATTCAACCCCACCCCCCACCCCCTGACAAATTGTTCATGCTGTTTTTTCACTAAAAAATATTGGTCTCCTTAGTATGGTATTTTGAACCCTCCAGAAATTGTTTGTGGTGTTTTTTTTACCAAAAATATTAAACTCCATAGTGTGGTTTTTCAGTGTTTGTTGTTTTATCTAGTTAATATTGGAACTCCTTGGAAAATTGTTCATGGGGTTTATTTTTAGCCTTGGAGTTTTGAGTAATTGGTTTGGTGAATAGGTTTTAGATACACATAATGCCTGTAGTGGAGTGTGTTACGCCATAATATCATACAAAGTAAATTTATTACCCCAGAAGTAGTCGAGTGAGATATTTATAGGATAATTAATTGGGCGGAGTGAATATCCAAAATATGATCACAAGTGCTGCATAATGCATCTGATTAAACGAATGCCCGGAACTTGTTGCGCGCACGAGTTTAATCTGATGCTTTATGCGGCACGAGTGATCATATTTTGGATATTCACGATGCCTAATTGATTATCCTATTTATTATATAGATCAAAATTGTTTTTGTAAAATTTTAATGCTTAGTCCTAAATTTTATGAACGGCGGATGAATATCTGTATAGTACAAAACCAACTGCAATTTTGGCGGGAAAAAACCAGAGAGTGAAAATAAACGATAATTTTCACATGTTATTTACCGTGATTTCTGTCACTCGGAAAATTTGATATTTCATCTCTATCTATATAATAATCTGATGTAACACCCTTTACTACTAGCATTATGTATTATATTATACTAAATACACTTCAATATATTTCGGGGACGCAATTTCCGGTCAAGAGAACGATATATGGAGAGGAGTGTGATATATCTGGTTGATCTAACCTGGTTCTTTATCGTTATCTAGAATTTGGAGTAAGAATAAAATAGATTGGAATATCTCATACTAATTATCCAATAAAAACTTCAAATTATTGAGTCTGTGAAAAATGCCAGGAAATTTTCCGCCAAATTTTTCTCTATGTAACCAGTCAAAAATTATCTAGCCAATTGACACTTTTTCAAATGTAAAATCTTGTTAGAATTTGTTTTTATATCGAAATGAATGCGTCTAAGCCAAAAAAGCTAAAAACAAAATTGTTGATGTGCTGCCCACTGCCTGACCCTTAGCTAAAATACTACTTAACACATTTTAGATGACACCAAGCCTTATCTGGTTGTAACAAGTCAGAATGAGTTAGTTAAAGGGGACCCACAGCTACAACACTATGTGGCCATACCGTTACCAGGGGTTAGATCCATGACTGGATTGGATGTTCACATAGCACAGAACACTGTCTACTTCTCTGACTCAACATTGAAGAAAATTTTCAAAGTTCAGATAGATGGATCAAATCTTACTGAGGTAACTTATTTTCAAGGTGATAAGTTGATGTTAATTGATAGTTTTGTATGGGTCTTCACAATTTTCAGGTTCTCCTTTCCTGTAAGAACAAATGAAATGAGGTATAATTTTAAATTAATTTATAGCAAGAACCAATGGAATGTTTGTTTGTTTGGATGGGTCTTCCCAACTACCAGTAGTTTTTCTGTAATATCATATCATCTATTTTTAAATTACGGGAGCAAGCCAAGAGTACCAGATGAAAACCTTACAATAATAAGGAAAGTTGTGTGGTGGTGAAATAAATAATAATGTAGTAATAAAGGTCATGTAAGTGCCCCTCTTTATTGTTGTTGGATTTTTTATTTTTTATTTTATTGTTATTTTTTGTTTCTATTTTACCTTTTAACCTTGTGGCGTACATGACCTTTATTACTACACTGAAAACCTTATACTTTCAGTAGTGAAAGAAGCAAACCTTGTAAGCTCTCACCGAAGGGTCATGTGTTATTGGCATTACTTGTACATAGAGTTAGCAAACCTTGTAAGCTCTCACCGAAGGGTCATGTGTTAGTGGCATTACTTATACATAGAGTTAGCAAACCTTGTAAGCTCTCACCGAACGGTCATGTGTTATTGGCATTACTTATACATAGAGTTAGCAAACCTTGTAAGCTCTCACCGAAGGGTCATGTGTTATTGGCATTACTTATACATAGAGTTAGCAAACCTTGTAAGCTCTCACCGAAGGGTCATGTGTTATTGGCATTACTTATACATAGAGTTAGCAAACCTTGTAAGCTCTCACCGAAGGGTCATGTGTTAGTGGCATTACTTGTACATAGAGTTAGCAAACCTTGTAAGCTCTCACCGAAGGGTCATGTGTTAGTGGCATTACTTGTACATAGAGTTAGCAAACCTTGTAAGCTCTCACCGAAGGGTCATGTGTTAGTGGCATTACTTGTACATAGAGTTAGCAAACCTTGTAAGCTCTCACCGAAGGGTCATGTGATAGTGGCATTACTTATACATAGAGTTAGCAAACCTTGTAAGCTCTCACCGAAGGGTCATGTGTTAGTGGCATTACTTGTACATAGAGTTAGCAAACCTTGTAAGCTCTCACCGAAGGGTCATGTGTTATTGGCATTACTTATACATAGAGTTAGCAAACCTTGTAAGCTCTCACCGAAGGGTCATGTGTTAGTGGCATTACTTGTACATAGAGTTAGCAAACCTTGTAAGCTCTCACCGAAGGGTCATGTGTTATTGGCATTACTTATACATAGAGTTAGCAAACCTTGTAAGCTCTCACAGAAGGGTCATGTGTTATTGGCATTACTTGTACATAGAGTTAGCAAACCTTGTAAGCTCTCACCGAAGGGTCATGTGTTATTGGCATTACTTATACATAGAGTTAGCAAACCTTGTAAGCTCTCACCGAAGGGTCATGTGTTAGTGGCATTACTTGTACATAGAGTTAGCAAACCTTGTAAGCTCTCACCGAAGGGTCATGTGTTATTGGCATTACTTGTACATAGAGTTAGCAAACCTTGTAAGCTCTCACCGAAGGGTCTTGTGTTAGTGGCATTACTTATACATAGAGTTAGCAAACCTTGTAAGCTCTCACCGAAGGGTCATGTGTTATTGGCATTACTTATACATAGAGTTAGCAAACCTTGTAAGCTCTCACCGAAGGGTCATGTGTTATTGGCATTACTTGTACATAGAGTTAGCAAACCTTGTAAGCTCTCACCGAAGGGTCATGTGTTAGTGGCATTACTTATACATAGAGTTAGCAAACCTTGTAAGCTCTCACCGAAGGGTCATGTGTTATTGGCATTACTTATACATAGAGTTAGCAAACCTTGTAAGCTCTCACCGAAGGGTCATGTGTTATTGGCATTACTTGTACATAGAGTTAGCAAACCTTGTAAGCTCTCACCGAAGGGTCATGTGTTATTGGCATTACTTGTACATAGAGTTAGCAAACCTTGTAAGCTCTCACCGAAGGGTCATGTGTTATTGGCATTACTTATACATAGAGTTAGCAAACCTTGTAAGCTCTCACCGAAGGGTCATGTGTTATTGGCATTACTTATACATAGAGTTAGCAAACCTTGTAAGCTCTCACCGAAGGGTCATGTGTTATTGGCATTACTTATACATAGAGTTAGCAAACCTTGTAAGCTCTCACCGAAGGGTCATGTGTTATTGGCATTACTTGTACATAGAGTTAGCAAACCTTGTAAGCTCTCACCGAAGGGTCATGTGTTATTGGCATTACTTATACATATAGTTAGCAAACCTTGTAAGCTCTCACCGAAGGGTCATGTGTTAGTGGCATTACTTGTACATAGAGTTAGCAAACCTTGTAAGCTCTCACCGAAGGGTCATGTGTTATTGGCATTACTTATACATAGAGTTAGCAAACCTTGTAAGCTCTCACCGAAGGGTCATGTGTTAGTGGCATTACTTATACATAGAGTTAAGGATGAATGTGCAATTTCCTGAAAGAAAATGCTTATATGTTCAGTATTTACAAAAGAATCATTTCAGACTGTCCACTATCATCCTCACAAGTCAGGGTTTCTGAGTCCACATGTGTCCACGAAACCCCGACAAACATAGCTAGGAAATTCCCGCTAGAAGATTTTCATATGACGGCAAACCTTTAAAATATCAACTTGTTAAATTACTTGAAAGAAGCTAGTGTTTGGCAGTAGTCATTCTTACTCATTCTTTAGTGGGAGGAAAACGTAACCCAACTAATAAATAATGCGGTAATAACAAACTATTATCACTACTGTACAAAATACACTGACTTTCACATGGTCTATGGAACACATCCGGTTGGGTTATTTACAATCGACATCTGGATATCCCCTAAACAAGCTGCAAATGAAAGTGAGCTTTTGGTTGGCTACAGCCTGGTATGATGTAGCCAATGAAAATATTGACTTCTAGCCTGGGAATTTCCTATCTAAGTTTGTCAGGGTTTCGTGGACACATTAGGACACAGAAACACTGACTTGTGAGGATGGTCCACTATGAACCCATGACTTTGTTGTGTGTTCTTTGTTTGACGCCACTGTCAGCAATTTGTCAGCTATATCATTGCGTCCAGTTTTTATTGTGGGGAGGAAGCCGGAGTACCAAGAGAAAACTCCTGACCTTCGGGTAGGAAAAATGGCAATCCTTGTCAATTAAGATTGGAGTCGAGAGCATCCTGCCCGAAGTGAGACTTGAACCTGCAATCTCATTGTTGACAAACCATGTGATCAATAGTAAATAAACTACCTTGAACCCATTAACAGGTGGAAAAGGCAAAATGTATCTTAGCTGTTCTGCATGTTTCCTCTAAACCGCCCACAAACTTTTATGCAAGTATTTAAAGAAAGGAATTTACATTTCTTTGTATAGAATTTTTAATCTGCCACACAGAGAACATAACTAGTTCCCATATATAACCTCTGCCACATTTCATCCCCCTTTACTGTGGAACTACATTTGTCATCTGTCTGTGATGTAATCAAAGAATGATATTAGTGAAACAATACACCAGATCTTATTTATTTTTATTTAGTCTATTTATAAACTTTTGATACAGTTTTACATTCAATAATTGCGATTGTACACACAGCTTTTTCACTATGAGAGATATCTCACATAGCTTTAACCAATGGATTGTGGTTGATGTAGGATACCCAAAATCCCTTGCGTGGAGATTGCAGAATTTGCTGTCTGGTTTTAGGTGTTTCCTGTTGGTATAAACGTGGTAGAAGACTTGGCTGTTGATTGGATTGGAGGAAACTTATATTGGAATGACTATGTGTTAGAAACAATAGAGGTCGCCAGACTAGACGGCAGTTACAAGACTATACTGTTCAGTGAAAATATCACTAATCCAAGAGGAATTGGAGTCGACCCACGAGAAGGGTAAGTGAAGATATCACTAATCCAAGAGGTATTTGACTCGACCCATAAGCAGGGTAAGTGAAAATATCACTAATCCAAGAAATATTGTAGTTAACTCATGGGAAGGATCAGTGAAAATATCATTAATGCCAGAGGAATTGGAGTTGACCCATGAGAAGAGTAAGGGAAAATATCACTAATCCAAGAGAAGTTAAGTGAAAATATCACTAATCCAAGAGAAGTTAAGTGAAAATATCACTAATCCAAGAGAAGTTAAGTGAAAATATCACTAATCCAAGAGAAGTTAAGTGAAAATATTACTATTCCAAGAGAAGTTAAGTGAAAATATCACTAATCCAAGAGAAGTTAAGTGAAAATATCACTAATCCAAGAGAAGTGTCAGTGAAAATATCACTATTCCAAGAGAAGTTAAGTGAAAATATCACTAATCCAAGAGAAGTTAAGTGAAAATATTACTATTCCAAGAGAAGTTAAGTGAAAATATCACTAATCCAAGAGAAGTTAAGTGAAAATATCACTAATCCAAGAGAAGTGTCAGTGAAAATATTACTATTCCAAGAGAAGTTAAGTGAAAATATCACTAATCCAAGAGAAGTTAAGTGAAAATATCACTAATCCAAGAGAAGTTAAGTGAAAATATCACTAATCCAAGAGAAGTTAAGTGAAAATATCACTAATCCAAGAGAAGTTAAGTGAAAATATCACTAATCCAAGAGAAGTTAAGTGAAAATATCACTAATCCAAGAGAAGTTAAGTGAAAATATCACTAATCCAAGAGAAGTTAAGTGAAAATATCACTAATCCAAGAGAAGTTAAGTGAAAATATTACTATTCCAAGAGAAGTTAAGTGAAAATATCACTAATCCAAGAGAAGTTAAGTGAAAATATCACTAATCCAAGAGAAGTGTCAGTGAAAATATCACTAATCCAAGAGAAGTTAAGTGAAAATATCACTAATCCAAGAGAAGTTAAGTGAAAATATTACTATTCCAAGAGAAGTTAAGTGAAAATATCACTAATCCAAGAGAAGTTAAGTGAAAATATCACTAATCCAAGAGAAGTGTCAGTGAAAATATTACTATTCCAAGAGAAGTTAAGTGAAAATATCACTAATCCAAGAGAAGTTAAGTGAAAATATTACTATTCCAAGAGAAGTTAAGTGAAAATATCACTAATCCAAGAGAAGTTAAGTGAAAATATTACTAATCCAAGAGAAGTTAAGTGAAAATATTACTATTCCAAGAGGAATTGGAGTTGACCCATGAGTAAAAATATTACTCATCCAAGAGGTAATGGAGTTGACCAACAATACGAGTAAAGGAAAAAAATCACTCGTCCAAGAAATATCACTAATCCCAAAGGTATTATAGTTGATTTTCAAGAAAGGTAAGTGAAAATATCACTTATCCAAAAGGTATTGTAGTTGATCTTCAAGAAAGGTAAGTGAAAATATCACTTATCCAAAAGGTATTGTAGTTGATCCTCGAGAAAGGTTAGTGAAAATATCACTTATCCCAAAGGTATTGTAGTTGATCCTCGAGAAAGGTTAGTGAAAATATCACTTATCCCAAAGGTATTGTAGTTGATCCTCGAGAAAGGTTAGTGAAAATATCACTTATCCCAAAGGTATTGTAGTTGATCCTCGAGAAAGGTTAGTGAAAATATCACTTATCCCAAAGGTATTGTAGTTGATCCTCGAGAAAGGTTAGTGAAAATATCTCTTATCTAAAAGATATTGGAGTTTACCCATGAAAAGCTTAAGAACTGATTGTAAAGGAATTAACTCCAACAATAAGACACATTTTTATAATAATAACAAGTTCAAAAACAACAATTGAACAGTTGATTTTATTTTGGTGGCAGTTGTTTTAACACTACTGCTAGCATTTTGTAAGTCAAAGTACCCAGTAATAACTATTGAAATGTTGGCTTATCACAGTATTTTATAAACCATTGTTTCCTTTGCAGAGCTAGATACTTATTCTGGACTGATTGGGGACAGAACCCGCGTATAGAGAGGGCTGGTATGGATGGATCAGACAGGACAGTTATCATGTCAGAGAAGCTCTACTGGCCAAACGGCCTGTCCGTGGATTACCCAAACAGACGTCTGTACTTTGCTGATGCACGTTTAGACTTCATTGAATTCTGTAACTATGATGGGTCAGGCAGAACTCAAGTGTTTGCGAATGATCATGTGAGTTTGTTGCCATAAATTGGTGTCCTTTGCTATTCTTTTTTCTTTTTATTCAATTGTCTTGTTTGGTTAGGTATTTCTCTACAGTTTGTAAGAGTGATATCCCTTTTGATAGATATTTTTCTATGGTCTGTAAGAGTTATTTCCCTTTTGGTTAGGTATTTCTCTACAGTTTGTAAGAGTTATTTCCCTTTTGGTTAGGTAGTTGGGTATTTCTCTACAGTTTGTAAGAGTTATTTCCCTTTTGGTTAGGGATTTCTCTACAGTTTGTAAGAGTTATTTCCCATTTGGGTAGGGATTTCTCTACAGTTTGTAAGAGTTATTTCCCTTTTGGTTAGGGATTTCTCTACAGTTTGTAAGAGTAACATCCTTTTTGATTAGATCTCATCATTGGTTGGGACGTTTATATAGACTGCAATGTAAATTTTGGAGGTTGCAGCCTGAACATATAGGTTTAGACATAACAACATGGCATATATCAATGTGAAGCTTTTTTTGGCAATTTTTGGCATCTTGAACAATCAGTAGCAGAAAAAAAAAAGTTTATAAACATGAGTCGGCATAATGCATACAAATAAAATATAGCCAAGATTTATTCCTAAAACTATTTAACAATAAAAGAAAATAAAAAAAAACTAGCTACACTTTACATATTATCTATGGTCTTAGAATTCATACATAGAATTTTAATTAAAGTTTTAAGTTATCTTTTATGACATTTTTTACTGTATCCAGACATTTTGTTGTCTTTCAAACTAAGCATAATTATGACTACCAATGAAAGACAACTCATTTCAAAAAAAGGAGATAATTATTTTACATTATGCAAGTAGGAATTCATATATTAAATATATATATTAACTTTTTGAACTACTTTATGATAAGATTTTAAACTTTGTTTAAATTCTTTCAGTTTCTGAGACATCCTCATGGATTAGTTGTATTTGAAGACACTGTTTACTGGACAGACAGAGTTGCGGGGCAGGTGTCTCAGTGTGACAAATTTAACTGCTCATCAAGGGAGGTAACTGTAAGCAGAATCAGTAGACCACTAGGTATAGCCATTCTGCATCCTGTCAGACAACCTCAAGGTAAACGCTCTACATGTACAGTCTTAATTATGGCCCTGACACTTTGTAGGAGACACCAATTGGTGATCAGTCTGTCGATCCCTCTGAAATTGTGTCCTGCCTATAACATTTTTAGCTCACCTGACCCGAAGGGTCATGTAAGCTATTGCCATCACTTGGCGTCCGTCATCGTCGTCGTCGTCGTCGTCGTCATCGTCGTTAACTTTTCTTCAAAAATCTTCTCCTCCAAAACCACTGAAGGGATTGCTTTGAAACTTTGCACACATCATCAGTAAAATGTCCTCTACCAAGTTTGCCCAAATCATGGCCTCAGACCAACCAACATGGCCGCCATGGCTAAAAATAGAACAGGGGGTCAAAATACAGTTTTTTGCTTATAGTTCAAAAAGTATAACAGATACAGGAAAACCGAACGGACCTTCCTTCTTCAGCATCTAAAGCTCTACAAAACACTCTATTGGGTCAAAGTTGTATGATGACTCCTTGTAGGAGTTATTGCCCTTTAATTGTCAAAATTGATGATTTTTGCCATTTTTGCCTCAAAATCTTGAAAATTATTAGAACTAGAGAAAAAGTTAGCATTACTTAATTGTTCTGCTCTATGAGGGCTACAAAAATGACTTTAGGGTCAAGATTGTCTGATTAGCCGTTTAAGAGTTATTCCCCTTGAACTGTTTTTTTTTAATCGGTTTTAATTGATTTGTTAAAATCTTCTCCTCTGAAACAACTGAAAGTACTGCTTTGAAACTTTGTACACATCATCCGTCAAATGTCCTCAACCAAGTTTATACCAACCATGGCTGCAGATTAACCAACATGGCCACCATGGCTAAAAATAGGACGGAGGGGGGCGGGGGTAAAATACAGTTTTTGGCTTATATTTAAAAAAGTGTAACAGATACAGGAAAACCGAAGAGACATTCCTTCATCTGCATCAAAAGCTCTACGAAACACTCCATTGGGTTGAAGTTGTATGTTGACTCCTTATAGGAGTTATTGCCCTTTAATTGTCCAAATTGATTATTTTTGACATTTTTGCCTCAAAATCTTAAAAATTATTAGAACTAGAGAAAAAGTTAGCATTGCTTAATTGTTCTGCTCTATGAGGGCTACAAAAATGACTTAGGGTCAAGATTGTCTGATGAACCGTTTAGGAATTATTCTCCTTGAACATTTTTTTAATCAATTTTACTTGATTTAAAAAAATCTTCTCCTCTTTAACCAATGAAAGGACTGCTTTGAAACATTGCACACATCATCTATAGGACGTCCTCTACCAAAATTTTGCAAATCATGACACCTGACTACCTACATAGCTACGTTGGCTTAAAATAGAAAAAATGAAAAAAGGGGGGGGGGGTGGGGGGTTGGGAGTCGAGAGAGTTTTCGACTGATAGTTAAAAAAGTATAACAGTTACAGCAAATTTGAAGTGAACCTCCCTTCTCCCTCTAAGCATCAAAAGCTCCTCCTTATAGGAGTTATTTCCCTTAAAAGGTCAAAATTAATGATTTTTGCATAAGTGTTGGGCAATTCCTTATAGCAACGAAAAGCTGGATAAAAAAGGGTTGTTTGGTTTCAGGTTCAGGTGAGCGATACAGGCTCCTGGGAGCCTCTAGTTATCTTTTGAGGTAGGGTTTTGATTTTTGGTATGTGGGTAGATAATATCAAGTTGATGTGTCACATACCATGGTTGATGACCTTTGACCTTGAACTTTGACGTCAAAGGCCAGGGGAGCCCACTGAGATGGATACCATCTTACTGATATCTAGTTTCATTTGTGCTGTAATTAGTGAAATGTGTATAACGAGAGATTGTTGTTTTAAGTGTTCCTACATTAAGTTTTATGTAATGTTTTGTAAATAAAGTTCACATCTGTTGATAATGAGTTATGCCATTTTCAATCTTTCAAGCAGGAATATAACACTATTCAAATTTTATTATTATACCCTTGCTTGGAAGAAGAGGTTGGTATATGGTTTTACCCTTGTCGTCTGTCCGTTTGTTCAATGTTCTTTTGTCCGTCCATTAAAAAAATTTCTTTCACAGTCCTTGTCTCGCCTGCGACGATAGTCGCTGGAGGCGAGACATATGTATGGGAATCCGGCAGCAGTGGCGTAAACACTTGGACATCTTGCTTCATATCTTTGTAAGCCCATACCCTAGGTCCATCAAATTTGGTCCAATGGTAGCTTATCTTGAGTACTTGCCAGTCAGTCACTTGTCACCTGACCTTGACCTCAATTTCGCGATCCAGCGACTATGTTAAAGTTTTTGGGTTACGACAGTTCCTCTGTAACCACGCATGGTAGGATGACAATATTTGGTATATAGGTTGCTGATGAATAGTACAAGACTGTCTGGTAGGTGTCACCTGACCTTGACCTCAATTTCACGCTCCAGTGACTATGTTAAAGTTTTTGGGTTACGGCCTCTGTAACCACGCATTGTAGGATGACAATATTTAGTATATAGGTTGCTGATGAATAGTACTTGACTGTCTGGTAGGTGTCACCTGACCTTGACCTCAATTTCACAGTCCAGCGACTGTTAAAGTTTTTGGGTTACGACAGTTCCTCTGTAACCACGCATGGTAGGATGACAATATTTGGTATATAGGTTGCTGATGAATAGTACATGACTGTCTGGTAGGTGTCACCTGACTTTGACCTCATTTTCACGGTCCAGCAACTACGTTAAAGTTTTTGGGTTATGGCAGTTTCTCTTTAAGCACTCATGGTAGGATGACAATATTTGGTATATAGGTTGCTGATGAATAGTACATGACTGTCTGGTAGGTGTCACCTGACGTTGACCTCAATTTCACGGTCCAGCCACTACGTTAAAGTTTTTGGGTTACGGCAGTTTCTCTGTAACCACGCATGGTATTATGACAATATTTAGTATATAGGTTGCTGATGAATAGTACATGACTGTCTGGTAGGTGTCACCTGACCTTGATCTCAATTTCACAGTCCAGCGGCTATGTTAAAGTTTTTGGATAAGGGAACTTCCTCTGTAACCATGCATTGTTTATTTTAAATTATAACAATTTAATGCTATTTACGTAATGCTTATGACGTAATTTTTTTTCGTTACATATGCGGAATTCAGGCAAGACATTTTTCTTTGTCCACACTTGTCTAAGCAACTATAGGGTGCAGAAGCCTGATATTTTGCATATTGCTATATCCTATAGTACCATACAGTGTATAGCGATTTTATGCTCCTTGGTCATCTACTTCCTGTTTACCAAATACTTTTGTGAAAGCAGGGTCATCAATAGTGAGCATTAGCTCACAGATTAATTTTTTTAGTCTAAATATTTTTCAAATGAATATCTGTACTTTATATCAAATCAAATTGTAGGTAAAAGTCCATGTGAAAGGTCAGGCTGTAGCCATCTTTGTTTGTTGTCTCCATCACAGAACTATACCTGTGCCTGTCCTGTTGGTATGGTATTGACCAAGGACCGACACCAGTGTATTATCAATGGTTGGTATTGTAGTTCACTCAACAAGAATAAATGCATCTTTATTCACTGTCTATCTGATATAGAAGGGTTAAGGTAGTTCGTATACTATTGATCACATGTTCTGTCAACACTGGAATTGAGGGTTCAGGTCTCACTGCGGGAAGAGTGCACTCAGCTCCAATCTTAATTGACAAGGATTGCCAGTTTTCCTACCTAAGGTCGGGTTTTTTTTCGGGTAAGCTGGCTTCCTCCCCCAATAAATACTGGATGCCATGTCTAATGCTCTAATAATGTAAAGAAGATGAATATTATGTTCGAGTTTTGTATAAATAGACCGAAGTTAGAATATTTTGCTACATTACGAGCAATAGGACTGAATTCTGCTGTTAATCCAACAAATCACAAATCTAACTTCGAATTATAACGGCAGTAAAATTCGGCCTAGATGCCATGATATAGCTGAAAAATTGCTGAAAGTGGCATTAAACACCATTCAAACAAGCAATCTAATATAGACTTCTGAAGAGTAAAACTTCCTGAGGAGAAGTCTAATATGTTTTATTAAATAGTAATAATTTTTCCCCATTTGATTTCATATAGGCATAAAGTGCAATATATTTTCATATTTTACACTGGGTCTCGGTCTTTTATGTAATTTCTGGGAAAAGTACAGATATGTTCAAACATGTAAATGACGAAAATGACATGCATGATCTGCTATTAAGGGGAGAATTTGCACAGCCGCTTGAAACTGAACAAATGAAAGTGAATTCGATTGTCGATAAAAGTGAAGTTAAAGAATTCATAGACCAACAAAAGAAAAACTCGACTGTAAACTGTACGAAAACAAAATATTGCCCAAGTGAAAATATTATTATATTTTACCTAGTAAAATATTACAAAATTACAAAGATAATGAATAATCACTTAAAAGCATCCAAAAAATTATTACTATATAATAAAAGGGTTATTGCATGAATATTGGGAAATATTGTCCCTTGCAACATGCTTTATTGCAATCACAAGCTCATGCAATATAGCCTCTTGCTTGGGACAATATTTCCCAATATTCTTGCTGTAACCCTATATAACATAACGCAATATTCATGCAATATAACCTCTTGCTTGGGACAATATTTCCCAATATTCTTGCTGTAACCCTATATAACATAACACAATATTCATGCAATATAGCCTCTTGCTTGGGACAATATTTCCCAATATTCTTGCTGTAACCCTATATAACATAACACAATATTCATGCAATATAGCCTCTTGCTTGGGACAATATTTCCCAATATTCTTGCTGTAACCCTATATAACATGACACAATATTCATGCAATATAGCCACTTGCTTGGGACAATATTTCCCAATATTCTTGCTGTAACCCTATATAACATAACACAATATTCATGCAATATAGCCTCTTGCTTGGATCAATATTTCCCAATATTCATGCTATAACCCTATATAATATTAATCAAATAAGGACTTTTTACGAGGTCAATACGTAGTTATATGGACCGTGGAGGAAAATATTGACCGAGGACGAAGTCCGAGGTCAATATTTTTCTACAGGTCCATATAACTACGTATTGACAGAGTAAAAAGTCCTTAATTGTTATATTACATATGAATTTTTCTCTATTTATTTAAATTTAGAATAATAATCAAATCAAATCAATCTAACGGCACGAGCGGAGTCGGAAGAGTATATCCGGATCTATTTTTAGAAACAAGCCTTAAATATGCTTTATAAATAGAGTTTATCCGGATCTATTTTTAGAAACAAGCCTTAAATATGCTTTATAAATAGTAACATGCCTTAAATATGCCTTAAAAATAGTAACAAGCCTTAAATATGCTTTAGAAATAGAATATATACACAGAATATTTTGGGGGGACATTGTCTACACGAACCAATCAAAATTAGGACTTAACACACCATATGTAATATAACACAATATTAAAGGTACAGTCAAACCCGGGTCACAGTATGGGAAGACGTGCAGGAAAAATAGGGTATTTATTTTTTGTAATCAACTCCTCCTACAGTTTTCAACCCAGAAACCTCACAGAATATTGAATTGTGAACCTGCTATTATGGAATTGTTCAATGATTTTTTTCCCTAATTTTCCAGCTATGGAAACTTAGTCATTTTTCAGATTTGCAGAAGCTGGTGTGTATTTCCCCTAATTTTTTACACAGACCCAAAACCTTCTTCCAACAAATTTTAAACCATTTACCATTTATTAAGGCACTTGCTTTGCAACCCAGCCATTTCCGACTTTTGTGATTTTTTTCAGTTGACAGAGAGTATTTGTTATTTTTAACCAGTGGAGGACTTGTTGGTATGCCAGTTGAGCAAGGTTCCCAGAATTCCTTGTTACCAGTCACCAGCCAATCAAGTGTACTGGATTTTGACTTTGACAGCCAATCAAATGAGATATTGATGGTTAGGAAAGGTATCCTAGGAAATGTAAGTTAATTATTTTGAGATGGAAACTACCAATTTTTTGCACGTCTTTTTATATATGTATAATGTTTTTGACCCATCTGTCCCTCCATCAGTCTGTAAGTCTGTCAGTCAGTCCTTCTGTGTGTCATGCTGTTGTCGCCATGGATAGCGCTCTCATTTCTTAATGGATTTTAACAAAACTTTGGGAAATTGTTACTTATAGTAGGTGCTTGGATGGGATTAATTTTCAAGGAAATTCGTAAAGGGGGACAATATTTTTGGGAAGGTGATTTATTCAACTTTCATGTATATGTATATTTAATGTTGTCAACTGGACAGTGCTTTCATTTCTTCATGGATTTTCATAAAACTTTGGGAAATTGTTACTTGTAGTAGGTGCTTGGATGGGATTGATTTTTAAGGAAATTCGTCAAAGGGACCATATTTTTGGGAGGGTCAACTTTCATGTATATGTATATTCAATGTTGTCGCCTGGATAGCACTTTTATTTCTTCATGGATTTTCATAAAACTTTGGGAAATTGTTACTTATACTAGGTGCTTGGATGGGATTGATTTTCAAGGAAATTCGTCAAGGGGGACCATATTTTTGGGAGGGTCAACTTTCATGTACATGTATATTCAATGTTGTCGCCTGGATAGCACTTTTATTTCTTCATGGATTTTCATAAAACTTTGGGAAATTGTTACTTATACTAGGTGCTTGGATGGGATTGATTTTCAAGGAAATTCGTCAAAGGGACCATATTTTTGGGAGGGTCAACTTTCATGTATATGTATATTCAATGTTGTCGCCTGGATAGCACTTTTATTTCTTCATGGATTTTTATCCTTTTTTTTATCCTTTTGTATTGTCAGTTCAATATACCAATTTAAATACCAAATACCACCTTGATATAATGGGAACACGTGGGGTATTGTGTGTTTGCTCACTAAGGTTCTTTAATGTAGTCTAATATGAATTGGGCATAGCCTACAAGGGATTATTACTGACTATCAGTACAGTTAGTATTTGTATACATGTCCTTAGTGTGATTTCAGTGATTTTGATTGGTTAAAACTTACAATTAAAACTACTCTTAGATTCACGACTTTTTGTGAAACTGACCTTTGACATATAGGTCATTAAAGATAAAAGATACAGTACGGAGCAGTAATAAGTACAAATATATTGTTTAGTTTTGAGAGAGATCTACTTATCAAGGATGGTATGGTTTGGTCAAACCTCCATAATTTTTCTTGATTTATTATACAACAAAATGTTATCATGGTTTCAATTTTGTGGATGAAATTAATTTATTACATGAATCTGAATTTTGCGTGTTTTTGATTGGTCTAAAAACAATTTTCGGGTCACGATAAATCGCAACAGTACTAACATTAAATAAAATGTTTGTACTTTGCAGGATTCCGCTTCATAGTAGTCAAGCGGAATCCGATATCGACCTGGTTTTTATGTTTTAGCTAATCAGAATAGCCATCTTAAAAAATTCATTCGTCCAATTAAACCGATTGTATTAATTGAACACAATTCATTGATGTCAGCTATACATACATCGTGTGTGTCAACAACAATTGGGAGAAACGTCGGTTCTGCTATATATTGATTAATTTATACTCTTCTCAATATTTGAAATTGGAATTTCAAGATTATCAGCAAATGATATCAAAATGCGGTATTAAATAAAAAATATTAAAGGTAACTAGCATTACAACAATTACAAAATGTAAGCAGGTGCTCCTGTAGTTCAAAAGGCATCCTCAGTTTTTTTTATCAAGGGAGATGGTGGTTTTATTCATGTAATACGGTCGCTATCAGGATTTATCAGCCCTCAAAAATGTATATTCACCTCCCCTAGCAGCTCGGTGAATATTACATTTTCTCTGGCTGATAAATCCTGATAGTGACCTATATCAAAGTCATTAATTGTATAATATTAATATAAATTAAATGAATGTTTTCTGATTTTTTCGTTATTTGATTATCTGGAATTTTGTTTTTTTTTAGTCAACTTTGATATCAGTATCTTTGTACAAAGGAAACCAGACTGACTTCCTGCCAACTGTGTTCTCTGGTTCCCCTCAAGCTATAGCTGTTGATTGGATCAGTAGATATCTCTATTGGTCAGATACTGAGTCTGGGACTATTGAAGTTGTGAGTATGGATGTAGAAGCTCATTACAGGAAGATCCTAATGAGCAATAGAGGTAAAATGACAGACTGTGCCAAGCCAGTAGCCATAGTTCTGGATCCAGAGGATGGGTAAGATTTTACTAAATGCCCTTCAATTCAATCACCTAGGTTATTTCCATCTATGGTCAGAAAGAAATCTCAGCGGTAAGTGTATGGATATGGACCAAACATTGGTCCAAATGTGATACGGTTAGCCTATTTACACAGCAACATAATTTTAGTGTGAGGAAATATATTACTCTTTAATTATTTAACTTCACAGATAGTATTAGAGCTGACCTTTAAAGTCAGATAGATCATTGTATTTCTTTTAAACTTTAATTTTCTAACTGCAAAAAATTTCCTGACAACGTTTTGATGAATGAGTATTTGTTAATAATCTGATGTCATCAGTAAAATGAGCTAACCGCTACAGACGAACCAATCAAATTGATGAACAGATAGATGACAAATGAAGTCATGACATAATTGCTTCATTGATAATGACTGACAATAGTTCAAAAAGAAGATCAGTTACCTCTGAATTCACTTTTCTGACCCCTGTTGGCAGTTTTCACGAAATCTTTCCAAAGATTGGTGGACATTCGGTCCACCAACTTCCACAGAAATGCTGGACCGAAGCAACTTTTGCCAGACCAAATTTGTCAATGTTGCCATTGTTTACATTTAACTAGCTACCTTATATGCATGTAGATACAGACATATATCATACATACAAGTTATTGTAAACATCATACTATTCATAACTGTTATAAACAAGCTGTGTATATCTTGACAAAATTCAAAAGAATATAAATAAAATAAAATTTTATTATACACAGAAATAATTCACAAAGCTGAAAGCAACTGCTTCATGGGAAACACATCTATAGAAATTATCATGAGGTTATTGATAACCATTTATTTTTATTCCTTCAATTTCAGCTTACTAGTATATATTTTATATTTTATCAAAGCCAATGATTAAAATAAAATATGTTTTAAACGAACTTTTGAGTTTCAACCCCATTTTAAAGTGTTTGTTTATCAAACAGTTACGATTTTTCATTAAAGGCCATTGTAGTCTACTTTTTCTCATTTCTCCCTGTTGGTAATTAGGCGTATCTCGGAAATAAACAAATGGCGCGTAATCCATTTGCCAAACTAAAATGTTTCAAAAATGAGTTAAATACACAGGATCTTTGCAATTTTTATTGGTTTTACATATTTACTCAAAAGTTGGAAGTCTGTGTGAATCAGTACTACCAGATATATAAGTATTTTCTGTGAACGAACCATCAGGGCAACTTGAACTTCGATAATAACAATGTCGGACTTTCAGACCGACGAAACACGATTTTTTACCGGTCCAAGCGTTATTATATCGGTTTTGTCTGTCGGACCAAAGCATTTCGTGAAGACTGTGATGGAAATGGCAGAGAGATGTTCCGATTGACAGCCCTTTTGGGGTGTGGGAGTCCAAGATTTTTATTCCATTTTATTGATGGTCTGACAGAAAATCAGTTTTATTTTAGTTACAATAAACCTCACATGTAAAAAAATTACAAAAAGTAACAAGTCCCCAAATATCCCTAACAGATATACGTACTGGATCAAAGATTTACTCTTAACTCATTGTTGTTATCTGAGCTGTCCCAGTGAGATCAGTTAGATTTGAAAATGTCATATGCACATGCAAGCATGGGGCCTGGGTGGCCAAGTGGTTAAGGTATTTTGTCTACTTGTGATTTCATGGCCTGTCAGCACTAAGGTTGCAGGTTTCAAGTCTGACCACATGGTATGTCAGCACTAAGGTTGCGGGTTCAAGTCTGACAGTGCTTCAATCTCCATTGACAATGATTCTTATTTTCGCCAAAAGTTGGGTGGTTTTCTGTCGGTACTCCAGCTTTCACCCCAATAAAAACTGGATGCGATGATATAGCTGAAAATTGCTGAAAGTGGCGTTTAACACCATTGAAAGAAACAAAAACGAGACATTCTTAGAAATTGTTGAAGGACGCTGACAGATTTTTAAGACTCTGGTTCTGTGCAATCTCATATCTCATGGCATTTCTCCTGTACTCGAGCTTTCCCACAACCCCCTCCCACACAAAAAACAACCCCAAAAAAAAACCAAAATAAAAACTACACCATAATATACCTGAAAATTTTGCTAAGTGTCATTACACCCAAATCAAACACACCTAAATTAGCGATCAGGATATGACTATAAAAAATATACATTAACTTGCCTATGAGATATAATTGATGTCATGATTGGCACAGGAAGTTGTATTGGGCTGACAAGGGAGGTAACTCTATTGAACCAAAAATAGCAGTGATGAATATGGATGGTACTGCAGCAAGGAGCATAAATACCAGAAGGGTGGAGGTACCAGAAGGATTGACTATTGATAGAAATAACAAAGATTTGTATTGGTCTGACTCGGGAAGTAGATGGGTAAGATATATGGGTACTACAAGCTTTATACTGTAATATTAAATTGATATATTGTGTATTGACTACTCTGTAAGAATTATGCTATAGAAGATCAGGGATGGAGAGCTTGCAGATTTGTGCTGTTAATATTTTGTTTAAAATATGACAGTTTATATAGATTTCAGTATGATATCGGTACAGGTAATTTTAATTGGAAATATATATTCTCTAGAACACTGCAAATACATTTGGAGGGTAGATAACTCATGTATACTTATTGCAAATGGAAGATATTTAATTTCATTTCCATGACCAAGCCGTTAAATAAAGATAAAAAAAAGGTTCATTTATTGTATAGCCACCACACACTCGGACACAATTTAAGAAGTTTAGTCATTCTTTGTATATATCATTTATTATCAATGTCACATCATTCTTAATTGAACTGCTATTTAATTTCAATCTCTTTTCTGTCAGAGTTTATTTTTTTCTGCTGTCTGTGACATAAATTGACTGCTTTTTTTCTGTATCGTTGTAGATTATGACATACACTGCATCAACCAAACGAACAAAAATATTCATAGATAATCTCAGTAATCCGAAAGGACTGGTGGTGTACAAGGGCACTCTTTACTACATCGATGCCGACTATGAGAGTATATTCTCAGTTTCCTTGAAGGGGCCTCTAAATAAAACTATGCTGAAGGCAAACCTGCTTGGACTAAGGATATTGAAGTTCTTTTATGATAGGCACATGAAAGGTAAAATTTTATGATAGGCCCACAGAAGGTAAATTTTTATGATAGGCACACAAGAAGTAAATTTTTATGATAGGCACACAAGAAGTAAATATTTATGAAAGGCACACAAGAAGTAAATTTTTATGATGGGCACACAAAAGGTAAATTTTATGATAAGCACACAAGAAGTAATTTTTTTTGATGGGCACACAAAAGGTAAATTTTTATGATAGGCACACAAGAGCTAAAATTTTATGACAGGCTCACAAAAGTTAAATTTTTATGATAGGCACACAGAAGTTAAATTTATATGATGGATTCACAAAAGGTAAATTTTTATGATGGGCACACCAAAGGTAAATTTATATGATGGGCACACAGAAGGTAAATTTTTATGATAGGCACACAAGAAGTAAATTTATATGATGGGCACACAAAAGGTAAATTTTTATGATAGGCTCACAAAAGTTAAATTTTTATGATAGGCACACAGAAGTTAAATTTATATGATGGATTCACAAAAGGTAAATTTTTATGATGGGCACACCAAAGGTAAATTTATATGATGGGCACACAGAAGGTAAATTTTTATGATAGGCACACAAGAAGTAAATTTATATGATGGGCACACAAAAGGTAAATTTTTGTGATAGGCACACAAGAAATAAATTTTTATGTTACGCACACAAGAAGTAAATTTTTATGTTAGGCACACAAGAAGTAAATTTTTATGTTAGGCACACAAAAGATAAATTTATATGATGGGCACACAAAAGGTAAATTTTTGTGATAGGCACACAAAAGGTAAATTTGTATGATGGGCACACTAAAGGTAAATTTTTTAAGCTGAATTTTTTAGCTTCCTTTCAGTTTCTGTCAGTCTAATGCACCTTTTGGTAATCATAAAAAATCTTACCTGAGATATTATAGCCATTATTGGAAACACAGGTAAATTATAAATTACCATAACTTAGCTTACATGAGTTCATAAACAAAAGTTGACACAAATTTTTCAGTATTTACATTTTTATTTATAGAACAGGTATGAAATTTAATTGATCATATGGGCAGATCAGTCAAACATTAGATCGTTCCTTATCTTTCAGTTGATATTGGGACATATAAGGAATGATCTGCCAGACTGGGAAAAATCAAACTGGTATTACTGATTGGTAAATAACACATTTCATAATTTGTTTGCTGGAGTTGTAATGAGATCTGTTCATATTTCAGGGAAGACAAATGCTTGTACAAAGAAGTCATGTGACCAGTTATGCCTTCCAGTCTCTGATAAACAGTACCAGTGTGAATGTGGCACAGGTTACAGTAAAGCTATTAATGGCAACTGCTCAGGTAGAAATTGTATTAGGAGTATTTCCTCAGGGAAAGGGGTTAGGGTGTTACACTGGATCAGACCACAATGGGGAGCATTTCTGCAGGGAGGGGGAGAGGTTATTACAGGATAATGGGTCAGACCACCAGGGGGGCAGTTCTCATGGGAAGGGGTGTGACAGGATACTGGTTCAGACCACCAGGAGATCAATTCTCATGGGAAGGGGGAGGGGGAGTTACAGGATAGTGGATCATACCACCACTGGACCATTTCTCTTGTGAAATGGGGAGTGAATGTGTTTCAGGATAGATGGTCAGACAAATACTGTGAATGTGGTATAAGTTACAGTAAAGATATTATTGGCAACTGCTTCTGCAAAATTGTCACTTATGAGCATTTCTCCTGCAAAAGGTGTATGGATTGTGTGTGACAGGATAGGGTTGATCAGACCACCACTGGAGCTGAGCATTTTTCTTAGGAAGGGGGTAGTCAGTGGATGTGACAGGGTACATGATGATACCACGCAAACTAAGAATTTCTCCTTGGAAAGGGGGAAAGAAGTGGGTATGTCAGGATAGTGGATTGGACCACCACTGGAGCTGAGCATTTTTCCTTGGAAAGGGGGAAGTTGGTGTGACAGGAAAGTGTTTCAGACTATCATAGATATTTTGGTGTACCATAAAAAATGGTGTAAAGTTCACGTTTAGCTATTGTCCACACCCTTTTCTTGGACCAGAAAATTGCAGGATATGGCTTATATGCATGTACAATCCGCATTTACAAGTTTTTACAAAAAGTTCCAACATAAACATGTCAAATCCAACTTAGCCATCTTTTAAAAAAGATTTAACTGGAATAAGTTATTTATATTCTCTTTAAATTACAGTTATGTTTATAGTTTTATTTATTTCTGTGCTGGTAATAAATAAAACAAGATATAGTGCATTGTCATATTCTTTATTCTGATCGTTGTTAAAACAAATACATGTACTCATCAAAAAACATATTTTGAAACTAAACCTATTTGTCTACCTTCATTTATCAACAAAAACAAAAATATGTCACCAATTTGTAAAACTGCTGGACTGATGGCTTTATTTTAGATTACTACATTCTGAAGTATTTTTGCCTTGCTTTAGAGATAATGGTGTAAAATATTTATTTATTTTATATTAAAGCACAAAGCTGCCAGTTTAGTTTGAGTCATTTTAATCAAGTCAAAGAAATAATGTTTTTTGTTATATGACTATGCAAATTCTTTCATTGGATTGGCTTAAAAATTCCTTCAAAAGTAATACTGTAGCATGATAACAACTTGAAATAGGCTTAAAATGAACAAGCTCTTTAGCCAAGCGTGCTTGAAAGTTATGTCACACTGGAGTATCCTAAAAATAGATTCCAGAACTCTGTTAGTGTCTAAAAATAAATATGTATGATGCTGCTGTCTGAATTAACTTTGACCTAAATATCAATCCTTTATAATTCATTTATTCATATAATAAAACATTTATCGGCTTTAACATGGGTTGACATAATTTTTATCTGGGCCTCGGTGGCCGAGTGGTCAAGGTAGTTCGTTTACTATTGATCACGTGGTCTGTCAACACTGAGATTGCGGGTTCGATTCTCACTGCAGGCAGGGTGTACTAGACTCCAATCTTAATTGACAAGGATTGCCAGTTTTCCTACCGCAGGTCGGGGGTTCTCTCCGGGTACTCCGGCTTCCTCCCCCAATAAAAACTGGACGCCATGAAATAGCTGAAAAATTGCTGAAAGTGGCGTTAAAACACCATTCAAACAAACAAACAAACAGACATAATTTTTATCAACCCTCATAAAAAAATATTTACCTCAACTAACAGCTCAGTAAATATAAATTGTTCAGTTGATAAAAGTAGACGTTCGCCAAAGTCAATAATTGTATATTATTGGATGTCGTCCCTGGGTCCAATGACCTTTGACCTATCTTGTTTCACTATTTTACAGCTACACAGACCTTTGCTGTCGTATCACAGTTGAATGTCATTCGTGGAATATCCATCAATGCACAAGACCACGGAGATGCAATGGTCCCTATTAGGGGAAATGGTAGGTAAAAAATTGGAAATCTGTTATGTCAACTAACACCAGGTGGAGCTGTTTTGAGGGAAATCGTTATTTGACTGATTAATTAGTTATCTGCAAGTATTGTATCCATACTCTAGGCAGCAGTTTTTATATTTTAAAAAAATTGTGTATCTTTTAAGTAGAACAGCCCCCAAATTGAAATGACTCTTAAATCTTTATAATGACACACAATACAGCAAACTTAATTTTAATACAAATATCTCTACTTAGGCAAAAATGTGTTTATAGTACCCTGATTTTTATGAAATAAAAAAAAAAAATTTTTGAAGTTCTAATACATTTTAAAAATGTCAATAAATGTCGAGGAACATCGTGGTGTCACTGAACAAGAGCTATCACACTTTTCTTCTCTATATGGTGGCTACATTCATTGAAGGATAAAGATGAAACACTTGACCCAGAGGTTGCTGTATTTATTATACCCCCCGCTTGAAAAGCGGGGGGTATATAGTGTTCATGGTGTCCGTCCGTCCGTCCGTCCGTTACACTTTCTATTATTTGCAACTCCTCCTACACCACTGAAAGGAATTTGATGAAACTTACACAGAATCTTTGTCTCATAGTGCCATTGTGCAGGAGATATTTAACATTTTGATCGGAATGATATTTGGGGTTTCCCATAGAAAAACATGGACTTTGTCATTGACCTAAGGGGGTCCCTATCTCTTATGTGCAACTCCTCCTACACCACTGAATGGAATTTAATGAAACTTACACAGAATGCTTGTCACATAGTGCCATTGTGCAGGAGATATTAAACATTTTGATCGGATCGATATTTGGGGTTTCCCATAGAAAAACATGGACATTGTCATTGACCTAAGGGGGTCCTCATCTCTTATGTTGAACTCCTCCTTCACCACTGAATGGAATTTAAAGAAACTTACACAGCATCCTTGTCACATAGTGCCATTGTGCAGGAGATATTAAACATTTTGATCGGATCGATATTTGGGGTTTCCCATAGAAAAGCATGGACATTGTCATTGACCTAAGGGGGTCCTCATGTCTTATGTGCAACTCCTCCTACACCACTGAATGGAATTTGTTGAAACTTACACAGAATCCTTGTCACATAGTGCCATTGTGCAGGAGATATTTATTATTTTGATCGGAATGATATTTGGGGTTTCCCATAGAACAACACGGACTGTCATTGACATAAGGGGATACCCATTTCTTATGTGCGACTCCTCCTACACCACTAAATGGAATTTGATGAAACTTACACAGAATGTTGTCACATATTGCCATTGTGCACTAGATATATAACATTTCGATTGGATTGATATTTGGGGTTTCCCATAGAAAAACATGGACTTTGTCATGGACATAAGGGATACCCATTTCTTATGTGCGACTCCTCCTACACCACTAAATGGAATTTGATGAAACTTACACAGAATCCATGTCACATAGTGCCATTGTGCAGGAGATATTCAACATTTTGATCGGAATGATATTTGGGGTTTCCCATAGAAAAACATGGAGTTTGTAATGGACATAATTGGATACCCATCTTTTATTTGCAACTCATTCCTACACCACTGAATGGAATTTGTTGAAACTTATACAGAATCTTGGTCACATATTGCCATTGTGCATTGGATATTAAACATTTTGATCAGAATATTATTGGAGGTTTGCCATAGAAAAACATGGACTTTGTCATTGACATAGGGGATGCCATTCTTTGGGGGATTGGGGAGGGTTACATGTATTATATGCAATTTCGCCTTCACGTTTAACTAGATAAAGTTTCAATTTCATAATTAAGAACACCTGAATTTTCGAAGTAATTGTGAAGCGGGGGGTACCAATGGTGAGCATTGCTCACAGGTGTTTTTACTCTAGTTTATATTTGTAATACTTGAAATCAGTTATGGACTGGAATGAAATTTCCAGATTTTCAATTTTTCCGAAATTTCCAGGGTCAGCAGCTTCAAAAAGGGTTGGTTGGGTTACCGTAAACATACTTATTTTTTGTTATTTGTTTACCTGACATGTACATATAGTCCAAAAAATGACATACAAGTACAGAGTTGGAGAAAATTTTTATTCATAACTTATTGTCATTTTTTTTTCTGTGTTTAGACAGAGTGGCATTACATGTAGACATTCACGTTGCTGGTGGCCATATCTACTGGTGTGACTATGACAATACAGGATTAAAGGGAGATAACTCTAATGGAATCCGTAGAATTAAACAAGACGGTACAGGTTTTGAAGAAATAATAAAAACTGGTATAGGTATAAAACCAGCGGATGGTATTAGAGGATTAGCTGTTGATTGGATAGCAGGTAAATAGTAAGGGAGATAACTCTAAAATAGTTTTTAGTGGGATCGAATTGGTTATTTGTTGGAATGATGTTTAACTCTTCGCAGTGAGACTCCAACCTGCAATCTCAGTGTTGACAGACCAAATGATCAATAGTAGACAAACTACCTTAACCACTCAGTGTTGACAGACCAAATGATCAATAGTAGACGAACTACCTTAACCACTTTCGTTTAGATTGAATTCAAGGAAATAGCTCAAATGGTTTTATCGTTATATATCAGTGCTGTGACAAAAATGTAACTGGCAGCATCAACCCTGTCACATTATTTTTGATGCTCACATATTTGTCCTTTCAGTTTTTTGTTTTTCATTCATTTTTGGTGATGGTAATTTGTTATTCCATTTTTAGTAAATAACGGTAAGTTTTGCATTTGGCATGGTTATTAGTTATTCCGTATTTAGTAAATAACAGTAAGTTTTTGCGTTTCGTGTATCTCCTGATCAGTATGCTTGTTAAGATTGAGTGTTCTATATGAGCCCAGCTTTGAGAAAAAGCATCAACCTATCAGCTAATTAGCCACCAGATGTGGACATTCAATCCAAAAGTACGTTGGTTGTAGACTGCCATGAATTCTGTATGCAAATGATCTCAACAGCAAGCTTGTAGTCAGTATGTAAACACCAACAAATTTATTTTTTTAAATTTCTGACCTTGACAGGTAACTTATATTTCACAAATTCAAAGAACTACGAGACTTACATAGAAGTGTCAAAGCTTGATGGTCGTCATCGACTGGTGTTAATAGAAGAAAAAATGTTCTCTCCAAGAGCCATTACAGTCAACCCAATTAAACGGTACAGTGTTTACCATAATAAGCTGTGTATAATTCTCACCGATGTATTATACCCACCTAATCATTTTGTGTACCATAATTGGCATTGTATAATATACCTCTATGTATTTTACCAAAACAATTCAATGGTCTTACAACCATGTTGTTTACCATAATTGGCAGTGTATGATATTGTTTGTTTGTTTTAATAGTGTTTAATGCCACTTTCAGCAATTTTTCAGCTATATCATGGTTTCCAGTTTTTATTGGGTGAGGAAGCCAGAGTACCTGGAGAAAACCCCTGACCTACGGTAAGAAAACTGGCAATCCTTGTCAATTAAGACTGGAATCCAGCGCACCCTACCTGCTGTGAGAATCGAACCCGCAATCTCATTGTTGACACAGTTCATGTGGTCAATAGAGGATGAACTGTATTATGCCCACCCAATCCAATGGTCTTACAACCATGATGTTTACCATAATTGGCGGTGTATTATATACATTGATGTATTATGCCCACCCAATCCAATGTTCTTGAAACAAGTGATTCAGTTGCTTAAATATTGGTGTATAATATTCATGCATGATGATAACAAATGTTTTAAGGAAAATGTTAGTATTATACACACTGATTACATTATTTAGTTTTTTATGTAATAGGGCTTTTACGGCATAAAAAATCTACGGGCATAATCGGGGTGTGGGTTTAGTGATTGGGTTGGTTGAGGGTTGGCAGATTGTGCTGGAGGTTTAAGGCACATTGGAGTTTGGGTTAAGAAATGAGGTTGGTTTAGGATTGAGATATTGGGGGTGGAAGTTTAAGGCATAATTTGAGTGTGGGTTGAGAGGTAGTATAAATATGTTTTGTATGAATCTGCCATCTAGTAGAATTTTACGCCTTATGTTTGAAGTACTGACTTCCTGATTTGCCCAACATAAGGTTTGTCATTAAAAAATATTTCACTGTGACTGAAAGTTAACCGCTTTGAAACAAATAAAAACTGTACAATAATATAAATTTATTTATTTTCACCTTTTACTTCACTGTCACCTTGATGACGTCAGTCTATTGTAATGTTGTTGTTGATATTGACATTGACATCAATACATCTTTTTGTCACTTTTGTATAAATAATAACTTGAATATAGGTGGCAGTGGTCATCAAAATATTGGCAAAATATAGAAATATTGTTTGTCATTGTAGATATCTGTATTGGGTTGATAGTGGACAATACCCTAAGATTGAGAGGGCTAGATTAGACGGATCTGATCGTAGGACTATCGTGCAGAATGGAGTAAGCTATCCAAGAGGGATAACTGTTGATATAACTACACATGATGTGTATTGGGTTGACACAACAGTGGATGCCATTCAGGTAAGTTAATATCCTGCAAAGATGTTGGGGAAGTGGGGATATATATATATATAAGCCTGTTGTACAGTAGGAGTCCACTTAAGTGTGCAGTTTTTATATCCAGCCACACTTAGTGCCGAGGTATAATGTGATACTCTCCATTTGAATATAAGTGTCAGTCTGTCCGTCTGTCTGCACTCTGGTGGTTTCCAGATGATAACTTGAAAAGTCACAAACAGATTTTGTTTAAATTTTGCACAGCTATTAAGTACTATAAAATGAATACCAAGTTCAATTTGCAGCAAAATCCAATTTTTAGTTTTCAACTTTGGCCAATTAAACTTTTTTTTGTGAACAGTTGGCAGTTTCCAAATGATAACTTGAAACTGTTTATAGGAGTTATTGCCCATTAATGACAATTTCAGAAAATAATCACTTTTTGTGTTATAAATCGAATGTCAGTAACACCTAGAATAAACTGTAAATTACCAAATTAACCTTAAGGAGAAGGACTAGAAATCATTTAATTTCTAATTGTCTGGTGGAACCTTATATAAGTTTTGAATAAATTTAGACTAGACTGGAACTGTGAATTAAAAAATTTAAAGATAGAAGTCATTTGTGTTCCACGTGAGTGAATGCAGGCTTCTGGGAGTCTCTTGTTTTGAGCTTAAGAGCTAGTTTCTTATATGTTTAGGCAGGTATCTAATTCCTTTGTATTTGTTGTAAATGGCTGGACCAATCAGCCAATCAGATCTAGATATTTAAATCTTGTTGGTTGCCTAGCTACAGATTATTTCTTTTCAGAAAGTATCATTTAGTGGTGGAAACAGACAGTATGTCAGGACAAATCTCCCATCTCCATTTGGAATTTCTGTTTTTAAGAATTTTATATATTGGGTGGACAGAAATTTAAAGCAGGTAATTGATTACTCTTAAACAACTACTGGGAGAATTGTCTCCCTTTTTGTGTTTTATATTTTGTGTATTGTATAGTTTAAAACAGTATTTTAATATACAATGTTAGGTATTATCTTGCTGTTTTTTACCAGTATTTAAGTAGTTAAGATCTGTTTGGAGAATTGCCTCCCTTTCTCGTTTAGTATCTCTATTGTATGTTGCAAAGACTAAAATAAGAACCAGCCATGTGCACATTCATACTGCTGTAGTCTAGCACACCCATCATGCAGTTAGGATTATTCCCACAACCACAGTGTTGACAGAAGGGGGGGGTATATAGTGATGGGGTGTCATTCTGTCTGTCTTTCCGTCTGTCCGCTACACTTTTGCTTATGCACAACTTCTCCTACACTACAGAATGGAATTTGATGAAACTTTTACAAGATCTTTGTCACATAGTCCCATTGTGGACCTGATATTTTACATTTTGATCAGAAAGATTTTTGGTGTTTCCCCCTAGAAAAACATGGACTTTGTCATTGACATAAAGGGGTACCCATCTCATATCTGCAACTCCACTACACCACTGAATGGAATTTGATAAACCTTTCACAGAATCTTTGTCACATAGTGCCATGTGCACCTGATATTTAACATTTTGATCAGATTAATATTTGGGATGTTTTGAAAATACGAAAGTGATGGGTATCAATTAGTGAGCACTGCTCAGTTTGTCTAGTTTTAGGTCACTCCTGATGAATGTAGTATCTCAAAATATCTACCACGATAGCAATTAGCTGATTCAGTTTTATGATTAACAAGAAGTTTTGAAAGAAATATATATTGTATACTTTTTTGTAGGTTTTCAAGGCCAACAAAAATGACCCTGATAGGAGTGCTATCATTATAAAAAATAATTTAGAAAACCTGAGAGACATTGTTATATTTGATCAGAGTAGACAACCTAATGGTAAGAAAAATATGTTATCAATTGAGATAAATCATCAGACATTGTTATATTTGATCAGAGTAGACAACCGGACATTGTTATATTTGATCAGAGTAGACAACCTAATGGTAAGAAAATTCTGTTGTCAAGGGAGATAAATCATCAGACATTTTTATATTTGATCAGAGTAGACAACCGGACATTGTTATATTTGATCAAAGTAGACAACCTAATGGTAAGAAAATTCTGTTATCAAGGGAGATAAATCATCAGAGATATTGTTATATTTGATCAGAGTAGACAACCTAATGGTAAGAAAAATATGTTATCAAGGGAGATAAATCATCAGAGATATTGTTATATTTGATCAGAGTAGACAACCTAATGGTAAGAAAATTCTGTTGTCAAGGGAGATAAATCATCAGACATTTTTATATTTGATCAGAGTAGACAACCGGACTTTGTTATATTTGATCAGAGTAGACAACCTAATGGTAAGAAAATTCTGTTATCAAGGGAGATAAATCATCAGAGATATTGTTATATTTGATCAGAGTAGACAACCTAATGGTAAGAAAAATATGTTATCAAGGGAGATAAATCATCAGACATTGTTATATTTGATCAGAGTAGACAACCTAATGGTAAGAAAATTCTGTTATCAAGGGAGATAAATCATCAGACATTGTTATATTTGATCAAAGTAGACAACCTAATGGTAAGAAAATTCTGTTGTCAAGGGAGATAAATCATCAGAGATATTTTTATATTTGATCAGAGTAGACAAACGGACATTGTTATATTTGATCAGAGTAGACAACCTAATGGTAAGAAAAATATGTTATCAAGGGAGATAAATCATCAGACATTGTTATATTTGATCAAAGTAGACAACCAAATGGTAAGAAAATTCTTTTATCAAGGGAGATAAATCATCAGAGATATTGTTATATTTGATCAGAGTAGACAACCAAATGGTAAGAAAATTCTGTTATCAAGGGAGATAAATCATCAGAGATATTGTTATATTTGATCAGAGTAGACAACCGGACATTGTTATATTTGATCAAAGTAGACAACCTAATGGTAAGAAAATTCTGTTGTCAAGGGAGATAAATCATCAGAGATATTTTTATATTTGATCAGAGTAGACAACCGGACATTGTTATATTTGATCAAAGTAGACAACCTAATGGTAAGAAAATTCTGTTATCAAGGGAGATAAATCATCAGACATTGTTATATTTGATCAAAGTAGACAACCAAATGGTAAGAAAATTATGTTATCAAGGGAGATAAATCATCAGACATTGTTATATTTGATCAGAGTAGACAACCTAATGGTAAGAAAATTCTGTTATCAAGGGAGATAAATCATCAGACATTGTTATATTTGATCAAAGTAGACAACCTAATGGTAAGAAAATTCTGTTATCAAGGGAGATAAATCATCAGACATTGTTATATTTGATCAGAGTAGACAACCTAATGGTAAGAAAATTCTGTTGTCAAGGGAGATAAATCATCAGACATTTTTATATTTGATCAGAGTAGACAACCGGACATTGTTATATTTGATCAAAGTAGACAACCTAATGGTAAGAAAATTCTGTTGTCAAGGGAGATAAATCATCAGATATTGTTATATTTGATCAGAGTAGACAACCGGACATTGTTATATTTGATCAGAGTAGTCAGCCTAATGGTAAGAAAAATATGTTATCAAGGGAGATAAATCATCAGACATTGTTATATTTGATCAGAGTAGACAACCTAATGGTAAGAAAATTCTGTTATCAAGGGAGATAAATCATCAGACATTGTTATATTTGATCAAAGTAGACAACCAAATGGTAAGAAAATTCTTTTATCAAGGGAGATAAATCATCAGAGATATTGTTATATTTGATCAGAGTAGACAACCAAATGGTAAGAAAATTCTGTTATCAAGGGAGATAAATCATCAGACATTGTTATATTTGATCAGAGTAGACAACCTAATGGTAAGAAAATTCTGTTATCAAGGGAGATAAATCATCAGACATTGTTATATTTGATCAAAGTAGACAACCTAATGGTAAGAAAATTCTGTTGTCAAGGGAGATAAATCATCAGAGATATTTTTATATTTGATCAGAGTAGACAAACGGACATTGTTATATTTGATCAGAGTAGACAACCTAATGGTAAGAAAAATATGTTATCAAGGGAGATAAATCATCAGACATTGTTATATTTGATCAAAGTAGACAACCAAATGGTAAGAAAATTCTTTTATCAAGGGAGATAAATCATCAGAGATATTGTTATATTTGATCAGAGTAGACAACCAAATGGTAAGAAAATTCTGTTATCAAGGGAGATAAATCATCAGAGATATTGTTATATTTGATCAGAGTAGACAACCGGACATTGTTATATTTGATCAGAGTAGACAACCTAATGGTAAGAAAATTATGTTGTCAAGGGAGATAAATCATCAGAGATATTTTTATATTTGATCAGAGTAGACAACCGGACATTGTTATATTTGATCAGAGTAGACAACCTAATGGTAAGAAAATTCTGTTATCAAGGGAGATAAATCATCAGACATTGTTATATTTGATCAAAGTAGACAACCAAATGGTAAGAAAATTATGTTATCAAGGGAGATAAATCATCAGACATTGTTATATTTGATCAGAGTAGACAACCTAATGGTAAGAAAATTCTGTTATCAAGGGAGATAAATCATCAGACATTGTTATATTTGATCAAAGTAGACAACCTAATGGTAAGAAAATTCTGTTATCAAGGGAGATAAATCATCAGACATTGTTATATTTGATCAGAGTAGACAACCTAATGGTAAGAAAATTCTGTTGTCAAGGGAGATAAATCATCAGACATTTTTATATGTGATCAGAGTAGACAACCGGACATTGTTATATTTGATCAAAGTAGACAACCTAATGGTAAGAAAATTCTGTTGTCAAGGGAGATAAATCATCAGATATTGTTATATTTGATCAGAGTAGACAACCGGACATTGTTATATTTGATCAGAGTAGTCAGCCTAATGGTAAGAAAAATATGTTATCAAGGGAGATAAATCATCAGACATTGTTATATTTGATCAGAGTAGACAACCTAATGGTAAGAAAATTCTGTTATCAAGGGAGATAAATCATCAGAGATATTGTTATATTTGATCAGAGTAGACAACCGGACATTGTTATATTTGATCAGAGTAGACAACCTAATGGTAAGAAAATTATGTTGTCAAGGGAGATAAATCATCAGAGATATTTTTATATTTGATCAGAGTAGACAACCGGACATTGTTATATTTGATCAGAGTAGACAACCTAATGGTATGAAAATTCTGTTATCAAGGGAGATAAATCATCAGACATTGTTATATTTGATCAAAGTAGACAACCAAATGGTAAGAAAATTATGTTATCAAGGGAGATAAATCATCAGACATTGTTATATTTGATCAGAGTAGACAACCTAATGGTAAGAAAATTCTGTTATCAAGGGAGATAAATCATCAGACATTGTTATATTTGATCAAAGTAGACAACCTAATGGTAAGAAAATTCTGTTATCAAGGGAGATAAATCATCAGACATTGTTATATTTGATCAGAGTAGACAACCTAATGGTAAGAAAATTCTGTTGTCAAGGGAGATAAATCATCAGATATTTTTATATTTGATCAGAGTAGACAACCGGACATTGTTATATTTGATCAAAGTAGACAACCTAATGGTAAGAAAATTCTGTTGTCAAGGGAGATAAATCATCAGATATTGTTATATTTGATCAGAGTAGACAACCGGACATTGTTATATTTGATCAGAGTAGTCAGCCTAATGGTAAGAAAAATATGTTATCAAGGGAGATAAATCATCAGACATTGTTATATTTGATCAGAGTAGACAACCTAATGGTAAGAAAATTCTGTTATCAAGGGAGATAAATCATCAGACATTGTTATATTTGATCAAAGTAGACAACCAAATGGTAAGAAAATTCTTTTATCAAGGGAGATAAATCATCAGAGATATTGTTATATTTGATCAGAGTAGACAACCAAATGGTAAGAAAATTCTGTTATCAAGGGAGATAAATCATCAGACATTGTTATATTTGATCAAAGTAGACAACCTAATGGTAAGAAAATTCTGTTGTCAAGGGAGATAAATCATCAGAGATATTTTTATATTTGATCAGAGTAGACAAACGGACATTGTTATATTTGATCAGAGTAGACAACCTAATGGTAAGAAAAATATGTTATCAAGGGAGATAAATCATCAGACATTGTTATATTTGATCAAAGTAGACAACCAAATGGTAAGAAAATTCTTTTATCAAGGGAGATAAATCATCAGAGATATTGTTATATTTGATCAGAGTAGACAACCAAATGGTAAGAAAATTCTGTTATCAAGGGAGATAAATCATCAGAGATATTGTTATATTTGATCAGAGTAGACAACCGGACATTGTTATATTTGATCAGAGTAGACAACCTAATGGTAAGAAAATTATGTTATCAAGGGAGATAAATCATCAGAGATATTTTTATATTTGATCAGAGTAGACAACCGGACATTGTTATATTTGATCAGAGTAGACAACCTAATGGTAAGAAAATTCTGTTATCAAGGGAGATAAATCATCAGACATTGTTATATTTGATCAAAGTAGACAACCAAATGGTAAGAAAATTATGTTATCAAGGGAGATAAATCATCAGACATTGTTATATTTGATCAGAGTAGACAACCTAATGGTAAGAAAATTCTGTTATCAAGGGAGATAAATCATCAGACATTGTTATATTTGATCAAAGTAGACAACCTAATGGTAAGAAAATTCTGTTATCAAGGCAGATAAATCATCAGACATTGTTATATTTGATCAGAGTAGACAACCTAATGGTAAGAAAATTCTGTTGTCAAGGGAGATAAATCATCAGACATTGTTATATTTGATCAGAGTAGACAACCGGACATTGTTATATTTGATCAAAGTAGACAACCTAATGGTAAGAAAATTCTGTTGTCAAGGGAGATAAATCATCAGATATTGTTATATTTGATCAGAGTAGACAACCGGACATTGTTATATTTGATCAGAGTAGTCAGCCTAATGGTAAGAAAAATATGTTATCAAGGGAGATAAATCATCAGACATTGTTATATTTGATCAGAGTAGACAACCTAATGGTAAGAAAATTCTGGTATCAAGGGAGATAAATCATCAGACATTGTTATATTTGATCAAAGTAGACAACTTAATGGTAAGAAAATTCTGTTATCAAGGGAGATAAATCATCAGACATTGTTATATTTGATCAGAGTAGACAACCTAATGCTAAGAAAATTCTGTTATCAAGGGAGATAAATCATCAGAGATATTGTTATATTTGATCAGAGTAGACAACCTTATGGTAAGAAAAATATGTTATCAAGGGAGATAAATCATCAGAGATATTGTTATATTTGATCAGAGTAGACAACCTTATGGTAAGAAAAATATGTTATCAAGGGAGATAAATCATCAGAGATATTGTTATATTTGATCAGAGTAGACAACCTTATGGTAAGAAAAATATGTTATCAAGGGAGATAAATCATCAGACATTGTTATATTTGATCAGAGTAGACAACCTAATGGTAAGAAAATTCTGTTGTCAAGGGAGATAAATCATCAGAGATATTTTTATATTTGATCAGAGTAGACAAACGGACATTGTTATATTTGATCAGAGTAGACAACCTAATGGTAAGAAAAATATGTTATCAAGGGAGATAAATCATCAGACATTGTTATATTTGATCAAAGTAGACAACCAAATGGTAAGAAAATTCTTTTATCAAGGGAGATAAATCATCAGAGATATTGTTATATTTGATCAGAGTAGACAACCAAATGGTAAGAAAATTCTGTTATCAAGGGAGATAAATCATCAGACATTGTTATATTTGATCAGAGTAGACAACCTAATGGTAAGAAAATTCTGTTATCAAGGGAGATAAATCATCAGACATTGTTATATTTGATCAAAGTAGACAACCAAATGGTAAGAAAATTCTGTTATCAAGGGAGATAAATCATCAGAGATATTGTTATATTTGATCAGAGTAGACAACCAAATGGTAAGAAAATTCTGTTATCAAGGGAGATAAATCATCAGAGATATTGTTATATTTGATCAGAGTAGACAACCGGACATTGTTATATTTGA
This sequence comes from Limnoperna fortunei, assembly GCA_944474755.1. Taxonomy (NCBI): domain Eukaryota; kingdom Metazoa; phylum Mollusca; class Bivalvia; order Mytilida; family Modiolidae; genus Limnoperna; species Limnoperna fortunei. Next base: position 47,187,422 of record OX104125.1, read on the forward strand.
TCAGAGTAGACAACCTAATGGCAAGAAAATTCTGTTGTCAAGGGAGATAAATCATCAGACATTTTTATATTTGATCAGAGTAGACAACCGGACATTGTTATATTTGATCAAAGTAGACAACCTAATGGTAAGAAAATTCTGTTGTCAAGGGAGATAAATCATCAGATATTGTTATATTTGATCAGAGTAGACAACCGGACATTGTTATATTTGATCAGAGTAGTCAGCCTAATGGTAAGAAAAATATGTTATCAAGGGAGATAAATCATCAGACATTGTTATATTTGATCAGAGTAGACAACCTAATGGTAAGAAAATTCTGTTATCAAGGGAGATAAATCATCAGACATTGTTATATTTGATCAAAGTAGACAACTTAATGGTAAGAAAATTCTGTTATCAAGGGAGATAAATCATCAGACATTGTTATATTTGATCAGAGTAGACAACCTAATGGTAAGAAAATTCTGTTATCAAGGGAGATAAATCATCAGAGATATTGTTATATTTGATCAGAGTAGACAACCTAATGGTAAGAAAAATATGTTATCAAGGGAGATAAATCATCAGAGATATTTTTATATTTGATCAGAGTAGACAACCGGACATTGTTATATTTGATCAGAGTAGACAGCCTAATGGTAAGAAAATTCTGTTGTCAAGGGAGATAAATCATCAGAGATATTTTTATATTTGATCAGAGTAGACAAACGGACATTGTTATATTTGATCAGAGTAGACAACCTAATGGTAAGAAAAATATGTTATCAAGGGAGATAAATCATCAGACATTGTTATATTTGATCAGAGTAGACAACCGGACATTGTTATATTTGATCAGAGTAGACAACCAAATGGTAAGAAAATTATGTTATCAAGGGAGATAAATCATCAGAGATATTGTTATATTTGATCAGAGTAGACAACCAAATGGTAAGAAAATTCTGTTATCAAGGGAGATAAATCATCAGACATTGTTATATTAGATCAGAGTAGACAACCTAATGGTAAGAAAATTCTGTTATCAAGGGAGATAAATCATCAGACATTGTTATATTTGATCAAAGTAGACAACCAAATGGTAAGAAAATTCTGTTATCAAGGGAGATAAATCATCAGAGATATTGTTATATTTGATCAGAGTAGACAACCAAATGGTAAGAAAATTCTGTTATCAAGGGAGATAAATCATCAGACATTGTTATATTTGATCAGAGTAGACAACCTAATGGTAAGAAAATTCTGTTATCAATGGAGATAAATCATCAGACATTGTTATATTTGATCAAAGTAGACAACCTAATGGTAAGAAAATTCTGTTATCAAGGGAGATAAATCATCAGACATTGTTATATTTGATCAGAGTAGACAACCTGACATTGTTATATTTGATCAGAGTAGACAACCGGACATTGTTATATTTGATCAGAGTAGACAACCTAATGCTAAGAAAATTATGTTATCAAGGGAGATAAATCATCAGACATTGTTATATTTGATCAGAGTAGACAACCGGACATTGTTATATTTGATCAGAGTAGACAACCTAATGGTAAGAAAATTATGTTGTCAAGGGAGATAAATCATCAGAGATATTGTTATATTTGATCAGAGTAGACAACCGGACATTGTTATATTTGATCAGAGTAGACAACCTAATGGTAAGAAAATTATGTTGTCAAGGGAGATAAATCATCAGACATTGTTATATTTGATCAAAGTAGACAACCAAATGGTAAGAAAATTCTGTTATCAAGGGAGATAAATCATCAGACATTGTTATATTTGATCAGAGTAGACAACCGGACATTGTTATATTTGATCAGAGTAGACAACCTTATGGTAAGAAAATTATGTTGTCAAGGGAGATAAATCATGAGAGATATTTTTATATTTGATCAGAGTAGACAACCGGACATTGTTATATTTGATCAGAGTAGACAACCTAATGGTAAGAAAATTCTGTTATCAAGGGAGATAAATCATCAGACATTGTTATATTTGATCAAAGTAGACAACCAAATGGTAAGAAAATTCTGTTATCAAGGGAGATAAATCATCAGACATTGTTATATTTGATCAGAGTAGACAACCTAATGGTAAGAAAATTCTGTTATCAAGGGAGATAAATCATCAGACATTGTTATATTTGATCAAAGTAGACAACCTAATGGTAAGAAAATTCTGTTATCAAGGGAGATAAATCATCAGAGACATTGTTATATTTGATCAGAGTAGACAACCTAATGGTAAGAAAATTATTTTATCAAGGGAGATAAATCATCAGACATTGTTATATTTGATCAGAGTAGACAACCGTTCATTGTTATATTTGATCGGAGTAGACAACCGGACATTGTTATATTTGATCAGAGTAGACAACCTAATGGTAAGAAAATTATGTTGTCAAGGGAGATAAATCATCAGAGATATTGTTATATTTGATCAGAGTAGACAACCGGACATTGTTATATTTGATCAGAGTAGACAACCTAATGGTAAGAAAATTATGTTGTCAAGGGAGATAAATCATCAGAGATATTTTTATATTTGATCAGAGTAGACAACCGGACATTGTTATATTTGATCAGAGTAGACAACCTAATGGTAAGAAAATTCTGTTATCAAGGGAGATAAATCATCAGACATTGTTATATTTGATCAGAGTAGACAACCTAATGGTAAGAAAATTATGTTGTCAAGGGAGATAAATCATCAGAGATATTGTTATATTTGATCAGAGTAGACAACCAGACATTGTTATATTTGATCAGAGTAGACAACCTAATGGTAAGAAAATTATGTTGTCAAGGGAGATAAATCATCAGAGATATTTTTATATTTGATCAGAGTAGACAACCGGACATTGTTATATTTGATCAGAGTAGACAACCAGACATTGTTATATTTGATCAGAGTAGACAACCTAATGGTAAGAAAATTATGTTATCAAGGGAGATAAATCATCAGACATTGTTATATTTGATCAGAGTAGACAACCGGACATTGTTATATTTGATCAGAGTAGACAACCGGACATTGTTATATTTGATCAGAGTAGACAACCTAATGGTAAGAAAATTATTTTGTCAAGGGAGATAAATCATCAGAGATATTTTTATATTTGATCAGAGTAGACAACCGGACATTGTTATATTTGATCAGAGTAGACAACCTAATGGTAAGAAAATTCTGTTATCAAGGGAGATAAATCATCAGACATTGTTATATTTGATCAAAGTAGACAACCAAATGGTAAGAAAATTATGTTATCAAGGGAGATAAATCATCAGACATTTTTATATTTGATCAAAGTAGACAACTTAATGTTAAGAAAATTCTGTTATCAAGGGAGATAAATCATCAGACATTGTTATATTTGATCAGAGTAGACAACCTAATGGTAAGAAAATTCTGTTATCAAGGGAGATAAATCATCAGAGATATTGTTATATTTGATCAGAGTAGACAACCTTATGGTAAGAAAAATATGTTATCAAGGGAGATAAATCATCAGAGATATTTTTATATTTGATCAGAGTAGACAACCAGACATTGTTATATTTGATCAGAGTAGACAACCTAATGGTAAGAAAATTCTGTTGTCAAGGGAGATAAATCATCAGAGATATTTTTATATTTGATCAGAGTAGACAACCTAATGTTAAGAAAAATATGTTATCAAGGGAGATAAATCATCAGACATTGTTATATTTGATCAAAGTAGACAACCAAATGGTAAGAAAATTCTGTTATCAAGGGAGATAAATCCTCAGAGATATTGTTATATTTGATCAGAGTAGACAACCAAATGGTAAGAAAATTCTGTTATCAAGGGAGATAAATCATCAGACATTGTTATATTTGATCAGAGTAGACAACCTAATGGTAAGAAAATTCTGTTATCAAGGGAGATAAATCATCAGACATTGTTATATTTGATCAAAGTAGACAACCAAATGGTAAGAAAATTCTGTTATCAAGGGAGATAAATCATCAGAGATATTGTTATATTTGATCAGAGTAGACAACCAAATGGTAAGAAAATTCTGTTATCAAGGGAGATAAATCATCAGACATTGTTATATTTGATCAGAGTAGACAACCTAATGGTAAGAAAATTCTGTTATCAATGGAGATAAATCATCAGACATTGTTATATTGATCAAAGTAGACAACCTAATGGTAAGAAAATTCTGTTATCAAGGGAGATAAATCATCAGAGATATTGTTATATTTGATCAGAGTAGACAACCTAATGGTAAGAAAAATATGTTATCAAGGGAGATAAATCATCAGACATTGTTATATTTGATCAGAGCAGCTGCACCGCAAATGAACAAATCATGGAATGTGAAAAAATGGATATTATGCCTTATTACTAAGTAATAACAAACTGTTCATGCTGAAAGGAGCTTTTATGGTGGGGGGGGGGGGAGTCAGGAGTAGGAGGATTATGTGCTGACAGAGTAAAGACTTTTAGTAATCATGCACTGCTGCCGTCTTTTGCATTCAGATGTTCCTGCTTTTCTGCAAATTTAACAGTTCTACAAGCAGTATTTTAAGGTATTATTTATTGAATGTTTATGATTTCAGACAGCAGTCCATGTTCTGTTGACAATGGGGGATGTGAACAGCTGTGTTTTGCCTACCCTAATCAGACACTTCCTGTTTGTCAGTGTGCCACTGGTAACCTAGCAACTAACAACAAATCCTGTGAAGGTAATTAACTATGGTGTGGTTAATTCCCAAAAAGGATATTTGGGTCTCCCAAGTTATGTTAAAAAAGGGGGAGGCTGGGTCAGAATATTAGTTTTGAATGGTTTTTTAGTTCCCTTGGACAGAAGGTCCAATTGTGCTTTTGTCATCAACAGTTTTTGATTTGCAACCAGTGTTTTGATCAAATGACAAAAATGGCCTTTTTCACTTAAAATAGAACATCTGGGTCAAAACATGTTTTAGGTGAATATCTCAAAAAATTATGGTAGATATAGAAAACATTGTTACCTCATATTGATCAGCAGATTAAGCTCTAAAATTTGTGTGATAATTTTCGGTAGGAGTTTTTGCCATTAAGTTACTATTTTTGACCAAATGTTCATTTTTTACAATAAAACTATTAGATGGATATTATAAATTGCTAAAAAAATCTGCAATACCTACATCAAATGCCTACAAATCAATTAGTTGATCTAAAATTGTCTGAACTAATCTTATAAGAGTTATTGCCCTGTAATGACAATTTTGTGTGAATTTTTTCAGTTTTTGCCCTGTATCCTAAAGGCTATAACAGCTAAATCAAATTTGCTAATTGCAAGACAAGTCCTACAAATCACTTATTTGGTTCAAAATTGTCAGATGACTAATTATAAGAGTTGTTGCCCATTTATTTGATGAAATGATAGGTTTTTGCCTTATAAATTAAAAACTATTACAGCTAATAAAACAGTAAATAGCAAAAATAATCAGAAGGCAAGGCCTTAAACCCAATTTAATTAAATTTTTGAAAAATTTAAACCCACTAAAGCCACCACCTACAAAAGATAGAGTACCTGTGGGCCCCTACTTTATGATGTGGACTACTAAATTCATTTTTTGGGAGACCACATGGCCCCTACACACATTATTTAAGCTTCAAACCCTGCTATATATTACAACAAAAACCCTTATATTGTATATTGATACTTCATACAACATCTGTGCCATTGCATAAAATGAAAATATTTGTAAGTCTAAGTTTATTCTTAATTAAAATGACAACACTACCTTTCTAAAACTTTTTTATTTGATGTAACTAAAGATAAAAGAACATGCACTATCTAAAAAAAATGCTGATAGTGGCATTAAACACCAATCAAACAAACAAAGCAAACAGCTACCAACAGTTGACTATTATCTCTTTTGCTATTGCATTTATATAATTTTCTTATTTAAGCTCCAGAAGAATTTCTAATTGTGGCTGCCGAATCGGAAGTTTTAAGTATATCTTTGGATCAGAAGGTGAAATCGGCTCCTATTCCCCCAATCAAAAACCTTCTTGGGGCCATTGCTGTAGACTTTGACTACGAAGAAAAAGAAATTTACTTTTCACAAATTATTGGAAAAACTATCAGCAGACTTCAACAGAATAAATCTAAGATAGAGGACATTGTGACCTTCAATGCCAATGATAGTAAGTACATTACTGTATGTTGGAATACACAATGATATCTTAAAAGGTCAGTCTAAACAGAGGTCCCCCCAGCAAGTCCCAGATTAAATAACATCTGTAGTGCTTTTTAACTGTAATATCCTTCTCACTTTATGCAGTAGGTCACTGGTGAGAGCATACATGTGAACCTTGAAGTCCCATAACTAATTGTTTGTCTCCTATATTCCTCCTTTCATCAAAATTTCAATCTTCCAACACAACTAAAAAATACCCCACAATTTTGGATCATAAGCTACTCCATAAACATAGTCGGAAATGCTTTTTAACTGAAATATTCCTCTCACTATATGCAGAAGGTCACTGGTCTTTTAAAAGACTATACATGTGAACCTTGAAGTCCCAAAACTAATTTTTTTCACCCATATTCCTCAGTTCATCAAAATTTCAATCATTCCCCCAACACTACTAAAAAAAAACCCCACAATTTTGGATCATAAGTTACTCCATAAACACAGACGGTAAATTAGGATTATGAAACTTATGTTCTGTACTTTGTGCAGCCTATTAAAATTGCTTTTTTTGGACAACCAGATTACTCGTTCACTGAAAATGAAACATGTGATATGTGATTATACAAATTATTTGTTGACCCCATTGTTTTGAGGTTCCTGACCACAATTGACCACGTGATCATAGATGGTATCACGGATGTCCATTGATTTTTAAGGAGCAGACCTCGGTTTTGTTCTGCAAATATCGGAAATACTATATGAGTAACTAACTTTTTTTACTCAAAAATGTTAACATCGACTCTAAGTAAAACCATATATATAATTAATAATGTCATTTATTAGCAATACATTGATTTAATAAAGCTGTATTTCTTGGTCGAAAAATAAAATTTAACGTTAATTTCAAGTATGGATCGGATACCTTAAGTTTAGAAAAATAGCAAAGGAAGCCGTCTGAACAACAAGACCCAAAAGTCAAGGGAGAATTACAAATCAGATATAGACAAATATATACAATACAAACAAAAACCAAATACACAAAAAACCATGGGTGCACTCAAGGGCTGGGGATAAGTAAGCAGTACCTGCCTCTAATTAGCCACCTCCAATGGGTGTACTCAAGGGCTGGGGATAAGTAAGCAGTACCTGCCTCTAATTAGCCACCTCCAATGGGTGCACTCAAGGGCTGGGGATAAGTAAGCAGTACCTGCCTCTAATTAGCCACCTCCAATGGGTGTACTCAAGGGCTGGGGATAAGTAAGGAGTACCTGCCTCTAATTAGCCACCTCCAATGGGTGTACTCAAGGGCTGGGGATAAGTAAGGAGTACCTGCCTCTAATTAGCCACCTCCAATGGGTGTACTCAAGGGCTGGGGATAAGTAAGGAGTACCTGCCTCTAATTAGCCACCTCCAATGGGTGTACTCAAGGGCTGGGGATAAGTAAGCAGTACCTGCCTCTAATTAGCCACCTCCAATGGCTGCACTCAAGGGCTGGGGATAAGTAAGCAGTACCTGCCTCTAATTAGCCACCTCCAATGGGTGCACTCAAGGGCTGGGGATAAAGTAAGCAGTACCTGCCTCTAATTAGCCACCTCCAATGGGTGCACTCAAGGGCTGGGGATAAGTAAGGAGTACCTGCCTCTAATTAGCCACCTCCAATGGGTGCACTCAAGGGCTGGGGATAAAGTAAGCAGTACCTGCCTCTAATTAGCCACCTCCAATGGGTGCACTCAAGGGCTGGGGATAAAGTAAGCAGTACCTGCCTCTAATTAGCCACCTCCAATGGGTGCACTCAAGGGCTGGGGATAAAGTAAGCAGTACCTGCATCTAATTAGCCACCTCCAATGGGTGCACTCAAGGGCTGGGGATAAGTAAGCAGTACCTGCCTCTAATTAGCCACCTCCAATGGGTGCACTCAAGGGCTGGGGATAAGTAAGCAGTACCTGCCTCTAATAAGCCACCTCCAATGGGTGCACTCAAGGGCTGGGGATAAGTAAGGAGTACCTGCCTCTAATTAGCCACCTCCAATGGGTGTACTCAAGGGCTGGGGATAAGTAAGGAGTACCTGCCTCTAATTAGCCACCTCCAATGGGTGCACTCAAGGGCTGGGGATAAAGTAAGCAGTACCTGCCTCTAATTAGCCACCTCCTAAAGGAATGGAATCATGCCATAATAACAATAGAAAATCTGTTAAATAATAATTATCAAATTCTGCAAGATTAATGGTGAACTATTACATCCAAAGCTTTTTCTACTCTTTTCAACTGTCAGACTTTGGATATATGTGTTTTGTAGCTTGGATACATGACACAGTGACAGCTGAAGGACTGGCATTTGATTGGGTTGGTAAGAGATTGTACTGGGCTGACAGTTATATGAGTCGTGTTTACAGCATGAATCTGAACTCCACCAACAAAGTCACCTTGGCAATTGTTGCCAGCCCCAGGGCCATAGCTGTACATCCATGTAAAGGGTAGGTATCCATCTCAAGGGTACATCCATGCGGATCATTGGGTATCATGGTTATAGGTCTACATACATGTAACGGGGAGTCTGAAAAGTGTGATGTGGAAGGGCATACATGTAACAGGCGGTTTGAAAAGGGCAATATATGTAACGGACAGTCTGAAAAGAGCAATAGATGTAATGGGCAGTCTGAAAAGTGTGACGTGGAAGAAATAGGCAATACATATGCCTATTTCTTCCACGTCACACTTTTCAGGCAATCTGAAAAGGGCAATACATGTACTGATTTAATTGTTACAATAGGTGCAGTGGATTCAAAATTCAAAATAATTTTAGACACATGATTGAGCTTCCTGAACTAAGTTGTGTAAGAGTTATGTATGACAATTGATATCATTTAATAAATTGTTCACTCTTATTTCACTTGCTTTATTGATGATACTTAAAATTTAAAATATAGTTTGTAGTTGTTGGCCATAGTTTTTTTGCATCCAAATATTTTTTTAGGAAAGACAACAATTTTATCAATATAAGAGAAGGGAGATAATTGCTTTACATTATGTTAATACGAAATTGCATGTCATTAATGAAGAAACAGATGTTTTATTTTTGAAATTTGCTGAATTTAATCTTTAATTTTACTGTTCCAAATTAAGTTTTGCTGACAAAACATTTTAAAGCTGATACTCAAATATTTGTATAAGTAAAATCCAAGATTAACCTGGGCAAATGTGTAATTACTACTGTATTTTATGGGATTACAAGTCTATGTGGACTACAGGTCTAACTGGAATACTCTCCATAGATTTAATATGAGAAATACATAAATTTACAATAAAAAAGTCCTTTTTCCTATAGATTTAAACTGAGAAGTACATAAATTAACAATAAAAAAGTCTTTCTCCATAGATTAAAGCGGTAATATACATAAATTAATAATAAAAAGTTGGAACCTATGGTAAGAAAAATATAGTATATAAGCATTCTAATTCATAGGCTATAATGGACTTGAATTTATTGTTGCTTGTTACAGGTACTTGTTTTGGACAGACTGGGGGAGGACTCCAAAGATAGAAAGGGCAACTATGGCAGGGAATGAACGTAAAGCTATCGTGTCGTCGGACCTTGGTTGGCCAAATGGATTGAGTATTGATTATGATCAGGATATGATTTATTGGGCTGATGCTCTGCGGTAAGAATACTGTCTCCCCACCCCCAGGGAGGTAATTTTAATAAATAAATGTGGGTGTTCATGGTTTTGTATTAGAAAGCCATCTTCAAATATCGAAGGTGATTGTCTACTTAAACTTGTTAGTAAACCGCAATCAATTTTATTTATGCTTTTGAAAACAACTTTTTACACAATCTTTGTAACATGTTTTACGGAAATGTGCCTTAATTAAAAAATTCATTGGTTTTATAATTGGCAAAATACCCCATATAGTCAAGTAATTGATGAATGTTTAGAGGTCAAAAGTATAAGTGTTGTTGTTAGAGGTCAAAAGTATTAGTGTTGTTGTTAGAGGTCAAAAGTATTAGTGTTGTTGTTAGAGGTCAAAAGTATTAGTGTTGTTGTTAGAGGTCAAAAGTATTAATGTTGTTGTTGTTAGAGGTCAAAAGTATTAGTGTTGTTGTTAGAGGTCAAAAGTATTAGTGTTGTTGTTAGAGGTCAAAAGTATTAGTGTTATTGGTAGAGGTTAAAAGTATTAGTGTTGTTGTTAGAGGTCAAAAGTATTAGTGATGTTGGTGTTAGAGATGAAAAGTATTAGTGTTATTGTTGTTCTATTCTGAGTTCTATGAATTTTTTTACTGAATGCAATGTCTATAGTTTAAAGTCTGTGATGGGGAAGGAAGACATTTTTTTATTCTGGAATACGGTTTTGAGTCATAAATAGCCATGATCATATTAGTCAAAGCATTTGGTTTGTAGATCTTCATGTAAGCTGAATTTATGTCATGCACACCTATCATAGATGCCAACTTACAATTTTTCCGTAATTTTCAGTTTTTTCATTGAAATTATGATGTTATGGCCGAATTTTTAATTTTTAAGATTTTATTATTTATGGTCTGCTCCAGTTTTTGTATAAAAGTATTTTGATCTTATCTGCTGTTTGTTTCTACAAATCATCTATATTGTCTAACGCTTCATCATTAAATTAATCCCTGCAGTTTTTTAACTTAGAAGTAACCATAAACTTTAATTCTTATCATAAAAACAAATAATTAGAACATGTAGCCAATCAGATGTGAAATAAATATTCATTAGACATGTGCATGAAAATACATATGTTGCAACATAATGATCATATTATTGAAAATGAACTCAAATTGTGGAAAAAAAATATTTATTTTACTGTCACTATTCAGTTTTTTTTGGCATCTATGACCCATTCGCATTTTAATGGAATAAACCTGATAAAAGCAGCAACACTAATTCTGCTTTAAAAAATTGCCTCATTAATTTCAGGGACAAAATAGAAAGATCAGCTTTAGATGGCAGATACAGGGAGGTCATTGTCCAGTCTACTGTCCATCCATTTTCCATGACTGTTTTTGGACATCATGTCTACTGGACTGACTGGACTCTTCGTAAGTCACGGAAATACTGAAAAATTGTTAAAATTAGTCAGTAAAAAGTAAAAATAACAAAATATTGTGTAAAAATAAAAACTTAGTGGTGGACGCCCTATAGTGATCAGTCTGTCTGTCCGAACTGAATTGTGTCAGGGCTATAACTTTGTTATCTTCGAGGTCGGCTTTTGATATTTGGTATGTGGGTAGATAAAATCAAGGCGATGTGTTGCATACCATGGTTGATGACCTTTGAAATTGACCTTAAGATCAGGGGTAGGGGGGGGGGGGGCCTTAGAGATGGATATTACTGATATCTAGTTTTAATTGGATATGTTAAAAATTATATATTAATGAATTTCCTGGAATATAAGTAGCCCTATCACCATGTGTACAGTCTTTTAATTTTTAAAATACGAAATTTACAGAAATGTCAAAGGTAACCACACAACAAAAACGCAAAGTGAACACATAACCCACATTTTCTACAAATCAGGGATAGTGCTTTACTTTTTTTCCTGCACTAGCCAGGTAAGACACTAGAGTAAAAAAATCCAGGGGCCCAACAATATAGTTAGGGGCCCAACTGTTTTCAGCACAAGTGTGTTTTTAACTATAAATCATATGATCATGTGTACAATTTTGATTATACTATATGTATATGTATTCAGAAGTTATTGTCTTGTTTTGATATTGTTACTACCTACCTTGGATCATTACATAAAAGTAATGGGATATTTTAGTCTGTTGGATGCATGTATTTTGTTTCCTGAAATTAAGGAGAATTATCAGGCAGACAATTTTTAACGCATTATCTCTCAGAATTTAGGAAATCTTCGGCATCAAATTCATATCTACTGTGATGATATCCATATTTTATTTGCTTTGTACTGGTTTCTGCTAGTATTAACTCCATGCTATACATACAAAGTGAAAGTTAGGCGGGAACCAGCTTACAATGTTTTGATTATACCCCTTTGCAAAAATGTCACCTAAAACATTTCAAGACGATTTCTGACACAAATGTCAAAGTGTTCTATCTATTCCTGATCTGGATTATAATTGCGCCACTTCACTTAATATCATACGCATGCAAGATTTTGCTATTAACAACATTTTTTTAAGGGACAAAACTTGAAATGTAAACACAAAATGCGTCTTAGCGTTCTTTGGTCGGTGCATTGTACTACACTTGTTAGGTTTGCCAAATAGGCGATCTAGACACAGGCATTTGGTCGCCCACCAGAAATTCTACTCGCATTGGTAACTGGGCAACTGTTAAGTTTTATCCCTGTTTCTAATGAATCAGTTATGGACTATTATTGATTATCGCTATTTTGCAGTATTTTCCTTTGATCTTTGTGTGCGATATTATTCCATCTCACTCTACTAGCTTGAGATGGGCCCATCTCAGCTCGCTGTCAAGACGTCGTTAAGTAACACTGTGACGTCACAATGTTACAAAACAGCGATAAACAGATTATTTACGTTTTATGAAACTCGATGCATTTTCTCGTCATCTCATCTCGATGAGATATGAACGAGAAAACGGATCTCGTTTCAAAAAACGTAAATAATCTATAATTATCTTAATCAGTTGTAAAAGTTTTAAGGTCTCCTTGTCTTAATCATTGATTTGTTTCATTTGTCTTAAACATTATCCCTCCTTACTGGGTTATGTTTGTTTGTTTCAATGATGTTAAATGCCACTTTCAGCAATTTTTCAGCTATTTCATGGCATCCAGTTTTTATTGGGGGAGGAAGCCCGAGTACCCGGAGAGAACCCCCAACCTTCGGTAGGAAAACTGGCAATCCTTGTCAATTTAGATTGGAGTCGAATACACACTGCCCACAGTGAGACTCAAACCCGCAACCTCAGTGTTGACAGGCCATGTGATCAATAGTAGATGAACTACCTTCACCTCTCTGGCACCATGCAAGGCCCCTACTGGGTTAGGAGTACCTTGACTTGACTGGTATGACAGGTGCCATGCATGAAGCAGGAGTTTGGTTTGGTTTTTAGTGTGGTTTTTATCATGCAGTTTTTAATTTTTGTGTTGTGTTTTTGTTTTGTTGGTGTGCCCTCTTTTGTTTAATTTCATTATCTTCAATTACTTTTTGTTATAATCAATCATTGGACAACAGCTAAAATGGCATCAAAATGCTGTCAAATTATTTGTTGTGTTCAACTTCACAGAAATTAATTGGGAGAGTGGGTGTTCAAAGATGTATAGGACATAATCATATAAATTGGTTTCTATAGTGGGTATAATTATCAAATGACTTTCAACTCCAATTTATATTTGTATCTGGGTAGCCATAATTTAAAGTATTATGATATGGTATTGTTACGTGTATATATGCTAAATAAACTGGTAAGCTATGCAATATAATTTACAGATGGTGTATATAGAGCAGAGAAACATACAGGTGCTAACATGGTTGTGATGTCTGAGGGAATTTCTCATAGACCAATGGGAATCAATATTTATTCCTCACAGAGACAAAAATGTATGTATCAAGTTTTTAATATATATAGGAGATAAGCCAATCACAAGCCTAACGATTCAATAGAACATTAAAGAATGAAACACAAATAGTCAAAAACATAAACACTAATAACAGTAAGAACAATAAACTGGTTTGGACTAGTCAATAAACTGGTTTGGACTAGTCAATAAACTGGTTTGGACTAGTCAATAAACTGGTTTGGACTAGTCACATTAAATATTTTTTGGCATTATTAAACTAGTTAAAAAGATTTTAAAGTAGTATTCTTACAAATATGATATAGGTGACTAGTTTTAACAAATCCTTCAATTGAACACTTTGAAGGTTTCCATGAAAGAAGTTACTGAATGTAGAAAAGTTTGTTTGAATGATATATAATGCCACTTTAGGTAATTTTCTCAACTATGAAATTCAGGATTTCTTGGGAGTTCGCAGGGTCATCCTAAATATTTGACATATAATCCTTGCCAGTTAAGAATTGATAGTTTTTGATTGTAACTGACAATCTCAGGGTTAAGACACACAATATTAGATCTAATGAACTGCCACTGAATTCACTCATTGATCAGGACATAATTGGTGTATTTTACTCCCCAGTCCAATGTTTACAATATTAGATCTAATGAACTGCCACTGAATTCACTCATTGATCAGGACATAATTGGTGTATTTTACATCCCCAGTCCAATGTTCGCAGTATTAGATCTAATGAACTGCTACTGAATTCACTCATTGATCAGGACATAATTGGTGTATTTTACTCCCCAGTCCAATGTTTACAATATTAGATCTAATGAACTGCCACTGAATTCACTCATTGATCAGGACATAATTGGTGTATTTTACATCCCCAGTCCAATGTTTACAATATTAGATCTAATGAACTGCCACTGAATTCACTCATCATTCAGGACATTATTGGTGTATTTTACATCCCCAGTCCAATGTTTACAATATTAGATCTAATGAACTGCCACTGAATTCACTCATTGATCAGGACATAATTGGTGTATTTTACATCCCCAGTCCAATGTTTACAATATTAGATCTAATGAACTGCCACTGAATGCACTCATTGATCAGGACATAATTGGTGTATTTTATATCCCCAGTCCAATGTTTACAATATTAGATATAATGAACTGCCACTGAATGCACTCATTGATCAGGACATAATTGGTGTATTTTACTCCCCAGTCCAATGTTTACAATATTAGATATAATGAACTACCTCTGTCACTGAATGCATTACCATAATTGTCTGCATATAATACTCATTGTAGTATTATACTCCCCTAGTCCTATGTTCAGTAGTACCGTAATTGGCTGTGTATAATACTCATTGTTGTATTATACTCCCCTAGTCCAATGTTCAGTAGTACCATAATTGGCTGTGTATAAATACTCATTGTAGTATTATACTCCCCTAGTCCTATGTTCAGTAGTACCATAATTGGCTGTGTATAATACTCATTGTAGTATTATACTCCCCTTGTCCTATGTTCAGTAATACCGTAATTGTCTGTGTATAATGCACATTGGTTTATTATACTCCCCTAGTCCTATGTTCAGTAGTACCATAATTGGCTGTGTATAATACTCATTGTAGTATTATACTCCCCTAGTTCTGTGTTCAGTAGTACCGTAATTGTCTATGTATAATGCACATTGGTTTATTATACTCCCCTAGTCCTATGTTCAGTAGTACCATAATTGGGTGTGTATAAGAGACATTGTTGTATTATACTCCCCTAGTCCTATGTTCAGTAGAACCATAATTGGCTGTGTATAAGGGACATTGTTGTATTATACTCCCATGGTCCTATGTTCAGTAGTACCGTAATTGTCTGTATATAAAGCACATTGTATTATTATACTCCCCTAGTCCTATGTTCAGTAGTACCGTAATTGTCTGCATATAAAGCACATTGTATTATTATACTCCCCTAGTCCTATGTTCAGTAGTACCGTAATTGTATGCATATAATTCTCATTGTTGTATTATACTCCCCTAGTCCTGTGTTCAGTAGTACCGTAATTGGCTGTGTATAATACTCATTGTTGTATTATACTCCCCTAGTCCTATGTTCAGTAGTACTGTAATTGGCTGCATATAATTCTCATTGTTGTATTATACTCCCCTAGTCCTATGTTCAGTAGTACCGTATTTGGCTGCATATAATTCTCATTGTTGTATTATACTCCCCTAGTCCTATGTTCAGTAGTACCGTAATTGTCTGTGTATAATGCACATTGGTTTATTATACTGCCCTAGTCCTGGTTTATTATACTGCCCTAGTCCTATGTTCAGTAGTACCGTAATTGGGTGTGTATAAGGCACACTGAGTATTATACTCCCCTAGTTCTGTGTTCAGTAGTACCGTAATTGGCTGTGTATAAGGGACATTGGTTTATTATACTCCCCTAGTTCTGTGTTCAGTAGTACCGTAATTGTCTGTGTATTATGCACATTGTTTTATTATACCCCGTCCCTCAGATTTCTATCAGAATTCCATCAAATTCCATCACTTAAATTCTATCAATTTCCATCAGACTGATGGAACTTGATGGAGTATTGGCACTGTTTTTCCGTCAAAAATTTTGTTGATGGAAACTGATAGAATAGGAGTGGTGGAAAATTCTGACGGAAAATTAATCTTCGATGGAAAGTTGACGGAATCTTGATATAAAGCGGATGGAAGCTTGATAGAAAGTTGACAGAATCTTGATAGAAAGCTGAAGGAACTTCTTTGATAGAAAATGACAGAAAATGATAGAAATTTTCCAGCTGGCCGAACATGGCTAAAAAAGAAGGGGTAATCATGTTTGAGTAGCAGCCATTTTGAAAATTAAGTTGATAGTCACTTCTATCACACTGCCTGTAGTTTTAAATTATATATCAACATATACTACTTAAGTAATGTTGAAAGCAAAATAAAATCTTTATCTGTTCAATAATTTATTTGCTATTTCCTTGATGGTTTCAGGAGGTCCCTGAGAAGAGTTTATGGCTTTATCATCTGTACGAGGCCATTTTTGTTTCACAAGATCTGAAACAAACAAAAAAATTAATTTTTAAACATAAATCTTTGGAGGTCCACATAAATCTTTTAATTTAATATTTCAACCATAAATTTATACAAAGTCTATATATTTTGGGTGGCAACAATTTTTTTGCTTTGGTGAAAAATTTGGCAATTTTGTATCCATTAGTACGATTTAATAATAGCATTACATCAGCCATCCATCCAATCCTTACCCGATGCCAAGCAATAACATTGAGTCATGTTCTAGCATCTAGCAAATGTGTTTTTTTACAGGTTACAAGTTTTCAATTGTTAATATGCACATCTTCAGGTCATAACAAAATCTGAGACAAAATTTGAAAGAAATCTGTTCAGTGTTTTCCAAGAGTTGCATTCATAGATCACAGAGGAACACGCAACAATTAATAATTTCAAATCATTCTCATGTATGGTTTCTAAGAAAAGCTTGATAGAAATTCGTATGGACATGAGTAAAACTATTTATCCCCGGCTTGCAACAAATGCGGACTTTTGATTGGTTGGTTACACGTCGGTACAAATCCCATGCCCCCGTCTTCGTTGCTAACGTCGCAGGGTGTATTGTTTGTGCGTTGCTAATATATGTTCTAGAGTACCAGTGTATGTTATTCCACAAATGAACATTTCTGTCTTTTTATATTTGTATTTGTACTTCCTTTCAAACACTGTAGATGCCCTATATTCACACTGACACACATAAATATGAATTAAATCGGAACTTGACGTCATTGTCTGTTGACGTTATGATAGCGTGACTTGAGGCGCCAAAATACCGATAGTAGAAAAAACAATGTAAAACAAAATAAAAACTCTTTAAACTCGCTAAGTCTGAGGTTGTTACCAAAGGTAACATCCTCGACTTGGTAAAATAGGCATTTTCTTCATAAAAAACGTATAATTTTTTGTGAGCAACTGTGATGACGTTGTACATTGAGCATTTTCTGACGACAAAAGAACCTATTTTCAGCCTTTTACACTTGTTAGCCGGGGATAAATCCGTTACCTACGTTATAACCCGGGTGTATGGAAATTGTACCACCTGAAAGTACTTCTGGACAGCCTTCGGCTTCGCCTCAGGCTGAACAGAAGTACTTTCAGGTGGTACAATTTCCATACACCCGGGTAATAACGTAGGTAACTGATAATGCCCCCTGATATGTCGCAGCGGGGGCATAAATTATGAAGTTGCATTAGGTTCAATTAACTTCTTGCAATCATAATAGGAAATAAGCATTTCCTCGCATTACCAGGAGTTGTGATTTAGAACATTGGTGGCTGTCATATAATTGCTTTACATCATATGGTACTATAGGATAAAGCTTTATGCAAAATATCAGTCCTCTACCAAATGTAGTTGCTAAGAAAGCTGACATGGAAATTTTGCACGATTGTACGTCCAGTGTGTGTAAAATTAAAACCTAAGTATTCAGTAAAAAGGAAGCAGACAACCAAGGAGCATAAAATTGCTATACATTATATGGTAGTTTAGATATAGAATAAAGCTATATGCAAAATATCAGATCTCTATTATTATGTCATGTAGTTGCTTAAAATTTTTGTTACAAACTGACGGACAAAAGTAAAGCAGAATACACTCTCTTCAAAGCAGAGGTTTAATAAACAAATCTTAAATTGGGAATTTAAATACCTCTCAAAACTGCTAATCTGTATGAGTCTTCAATCGCAGGTCTTCTTGACCCATCTTTATTATGACCTCCCTCCAGGCAACTTCCTCTTGCAAGAACATAAATCGAAAAAGTTTTGCAGAACTTTGCTTTGCTGAAACTTTCACTTCAGATACAATCTTTTTAAGTTGACACTATTAAAATATATAAAATATATTTTACATTACATTACAATTCATATTTATTAAAGTGATTCACTACAAAAGCTTGATTTTATTGGAACCCTTCTGGCTTCTCAGAATTAAATTGGCGATTTTATCTAAATTTTACAACAAAAATGAAGTAATTAAAAATCGGTCCAGAAACACCCAGAGGATTTAATTTCGATAATGCATAACTTTTTAAAAATGATTGACACAGAGAATGACCGCATTTCAAATGATGATTAAAAAAATCAATATGCACAGGGTAGCAAAAGCCGAGTTGCCGTATTTTATTAACTAAAACTTTCCTTGTCTTCATTTTAAGATTGAACATAATTGGTTATTACAGGCATTACATATAAACTGGAGACAAAGTGAGGAAGGGTTTCAGCAGGAAAAATGTAAGCTTTATCAACAAATTTTCAAAGTTGCATAAAATATGAATATGTGAATCCTCTAACAGTATTGAACTATTGTGTAAAATTTCAGATATGTACAGTGAACTCCACGAAATCGGATATCGTCTAAAGGGATATATCGGCAAATCGGATACGATTTTATAACACCGAACCGTTTCCCATCTAATATATGCTATTTTTATCGGAAATTTGGATATCGGGCAGCCGGATAATTCAGACAATCGGATAGAAAATTTGTAAAATATTCTTGACAAAATGCATTTTATAAAGTTTTTATAAATTCTTAGTAAAATGTTTGCAAATTTCTTTCATGTTTTTGTAAGAAGATTGAGATAAAAAAAGGCATCTAAATTTAGATTGAAATCCAGGTGAGACACAGTTTACACACTGAGCTATTTTTAGATTAACTACAGTGTACAAACCATTATCCAAACTCTTAAATATCCCAAACGTTTGATTTTCTATTTAATGGAATAAAATTATTTAAGATTGGTAATTAATTGTCAAATTTAATGCAGCTTAACTAGTTATTAAATATAATTGAGAAATTGAAAGATATAGATGTACGTAATTAATAAGTTAATTAGGATTAAATAATTTTTATTGATTGGAACAATTAAAGGACATCAAATAAAAATGTTTTGATACTCCTACCAAAGATTTTGACAGCTTGGGTGTATGAAGAAAGTTTGAGAAAAGTGTTCAGCTTGGAGTAATCTATGGTTTTGACTTAAATACCGGCTGTCAGCTCATAGTTTTCATTCACAAAGTGAACTGTCGCAATGAGTACGCAAAACGTAAAACGCAAAAGAAATGATCTCTCGATAGGAGATAAGTACGAGGTGGTCAAACTACTTGACAAAGGTCAGAAGCAGACCAAGATCTGCAAGCTCCTAAACATTTCCCAGGCACAAGTCTCGCGGATCAACGCCAAAAAAGAGGAAATCCGACAGGCAGTTGAAAGCAATGCCAATACAAATGTAAAAGAATGGTGTCCGGCAAAGATGCAGAGGTCGAGAAAGCTCTTGCTGAATGGTTCAAAAATGCAAGAGACCGAGACATACCAATTTCTGGACCAATTCTAGCTGAAAAGGCGAAGGACTTCGCCAAACAAATGGATAAAACTGACTTCGAACCCACCAATGGATGGCTTGAGAGGTGGAAAGAGAGGAACAACATAGTATACAAGAAATCACATGGTGAAAAGAAAGACTCTGATGTACCCGCTGCCGACCACTGGACATCGACTGTACTGCCTCAAATTTTAGAGCAATTTCAACCCGACGACATCTATAATGCAGACGAGACTGGCATTTACTATCGAGCCATTCCAGAGGGTACCTTGGCCACTAAATTCGAAAAAATTAGTGGCAGTAAAAAAGCCAAAGATCGTATAACGGCCCTTGGAGCAGTTAATATGACGGGTACCGACAAAATACCACTCCTTGTTATTGGGAAGTCCAAAGAACCACGTTGCTTCCAGGGTGTGACACAACTACCAGTTCTTTACCACGCAAACTCCAATGCTTGGATGACATCTGAAATTTTTGGTCATTGGTTGAAGCAATTCAACAGGGACATGGAGAGGCAACATCGTAAAGTGTTACTGCTTGTAGACAACTGTAGCGCCCACCCATCCACTGCCGCTACAGGACTCAGCAACATCCAGTTACGATTCCTACCACCCAATACGACAGCGATAATCCAGCCATGCGACCAGGGTATAATTAGGAACTTAAAAGTCCATTACAGAAGCAACGTTGTGAAGAAGATCATCAACGACATTGACTCGAAAACCCTTAACGCCACCCAACTTTCTAGGAAATTAACTCTACTAGACGCCATCCACTTGTTAAGAAAGTCCTGGAACGCTGTCACTACATCGACCGTTATAAACTGCTTTAAGAAAGGTGACTTTGTAATAAAGGACCTGAACATGCTACCTACAACTACCGACACAGATACCAAAACTGCAACCCCATTAGTCATACCAGAAGACGAATTCAACACCTATGTAGACATCGATGTAAACTTACCCTGCACTGGTGCCCCTACAGACGAAGACATATGCCGCTCCATACTTAACGAGAGAGAAGACAGGACTCACGACCAAGCTGACAGCAGTGATGACGAAGAACACCACCCAGCACTCAAGCCAACTTCGTCAGAATTGCTGTCAGCAATTGCAACTATTCGACGCAGTCTGGGAACATAGCGGATTACTCTACTTTCTACAAGATGGAGGACCAGGTCCACAGCCTTCTTCCCTCTCTTAGGAGACAGGCTGTTATGACCGAGTTTGTTACTTGGATGCCTTGATGAACAATGTACACTTTAAAACATTCAGACAGTGCTGTTCTAAATTATTTCGTTCTTATGTTTTTTGTAACTGATAAATTGCATTTGTTATGATTAGTGCTTACAATTGACTATTTGCTTGTTAAAATTAAAAGTAAAACAAATCTCGAGTTTTTTTTCATATTCTGAATGGTTTTACTGTAACAACTCTTCAGTGTGAAGATCGATAAATTGCATAGTAAACAATACACATAAGTATAACACTGGATATGAAAATAAACAACAAATACACAGAAATTAAATTATACAATTTTATTAGGACAAACAAGAGCTAACAGTAATACAAACTTGTAGTAATACATCTAGTAACAGCAATAGTTACAAATATAATCAAATAAAATCATCCAGCATCGTCTTTCACGCAATGTCTAGTCTCCCTTGTCATCAAATATACGACTACGGCAAATCGGATACTCTGGGAAAAGGAATATTTTTACCTGACATTTTGTGTATTCAATTACCCGGAGTCTACTGTACTTGATGTAGTTTTTGAGTTATGGTCCGGAAACCACTAATTCAAGAAATTTTCTAACGTTTTTCTGTCACTGTGACCTTGACCTTGAACAGATTTACCCCAAAATCAATAAGGTTCCTCTTCTTATGGTATGTAACAATATACCAAAGTTTCATTAAAATCGGTTGAGAACTTTTTGAGTTATGGTCCGGAAACCACTAATTCAAGAAATTTTCTAATGTTTTTCTGTCGCTGTGACCTTGACCTTGAACGGATTTACCCCAAAATCAATAGGGTTCCTCCTCTTATGGTATGTAACAATATCCTAAAGTTTCATTAAAATCGGTTGACAACTTTCTGAGTTATGGTCCGGAAACCAATTGTTGACGCCCGCCCGTCCAGCCGCCCGCCATCATCATAACAATAGCCGAGTTCAACTTCGTTGCAACTCGGCTAAAAAGGTAAATCTAAGTTGAAACAGCATTTAAAATTAATAAATTCTGAAATAAAGGATTGTTCTTTACCTGCATATATTTTTTATTGGGATTTGATAACTTTTAGTATTATTTCTAGCCAGTTGAAAATGAGTAAAAATCTGATTTTTCAGTGCCGGCAGGTTACGATAAGCCCATCGTTTGACCTCCCTACCGATAGAATGAAAATTTTGTGCAAAGAAAACTTATCAGAGTGTTCGTCAGTGACCATAAATGGCAATAAAATAATATATTGGCATGAAAAAAATACTTTTTACTTTGACACCAGATTGTGGAAAGTGGTGACAGAAAATTGCAGTTGGTGATTATTTTGGCGCCAACTTTTTAGAACCCAGAGCAAGACTATCGGTTTATAAAATTTATTTGCGAGATAAGCAGTTGAGTAAAAGAAGAAAAATTATCAATCAATGCATGAAAGCATCTAAAAATGACTTTGCTAATCATTACTTACCATCATTATTCATATATGATTCAATTTTTTTCGATTGTCGACCACAACAAAGGTCACAAATTTGAAATCTGTGACGTAGCGGAAATGGAAGTCTGGTGATAAAACAAAGTTGGCACAGGAAAAACATCGTATATCCGGAAATTACAGCACATATCTATAGGAGAAATGTGGTAAAAATGAAACAGAGGAAAAATGATATAAATTATTTAAACGTTGAGTTGAATTAAATTCTTATGTCTATGATAACCAGGTGAGAAGTATCTAAAAATGATTTCAAAATTAATTTAACAAAATAAACTGAATTTCAAAATTGTAACACATTTACAATCATTTATTAATTTCTTGCATAAATAAGATACTTGTTATGTCTTCCCATACTTATTAAGTTTTTTTAGAAAGCACTAAACAAAGAAAGAAATGTTATTGTAGGAACATACTGCATACATATGTACAAGTTTCATTAGTGAATCTTTAAAGTACATACATGTAACATAAGAATGCTCAACCACTTCCTCAACTAAAAGAATTTTCAAGCAATAATGCTCAACTTTTCCTCAACTACATATAACTTTCAAGTACAAATGCTCAACTAATTCAACCTTAAGTTGATGAACTTGTGAGAGACACCTGTCTAAAATATAGTTTTTGGCCAGGTTAAAGTTGAAAAATTGTTCAACACCTATCACTCAACTATTTGCTTAAAACAGCTAGCCATCAACTGGCAACCACATAGCTGACAACTGGCCCTCAATTTTTTTTTGTTGGGGTAAGCACAGTTTCATCCCCATCTTCTGACCTTGACCTTGAATTGTTGGGTGCATGACTTTGAAAATTTTCAAAATATATAATAGCAATGTTAAAGTTGTGGGAGTTCCATTATATCTCAGGAACTATAAGTCCTAGATTGATGAAACTTGACATGCATATGCCCTAGTAGTAGATAATCACCAGTGCATTTCCCATCTTTTGACCTTGACCTTGAATTTCCGTTTGAGTGACTTGGTCAATTTTCAATACAATAGCAGTAGTAAAGTTTAATGAGGATCTATAAGTACTAGGTAAGTGAAACATGGTATGCATATATATGTGCATCAATGCTGGACCTTTACAGTTGCATCCCCACCTTTTGTCCTTGATCTTGAATTTACAGTTGAATGACAAACATTTTTTCAGTGGTTGTTATAACAAAGTTAGAGTTAAAGTTTGAATTTTTCCAGATGGTTTATAAATGTATGACTGACAGGGGAGTTTAACAAGGAATTTATAGTTCTGATAAGTGCAGGCAGGCCAGATGTACTTTAGTGTTAGTTGTTTTTAACAATCCAAGAAAATTTTCCAAGTCCAACTTTCATCAAAAAGTTAAAGTCAAATTTACTGTTTCCATCAATAAAATTTTCTGTCCAACTTTCCATCAAAATTCTTTCAAAAGTTCAACAGAAGTAAATTTTTCCGTCACACTTTACATGATGATATTTTTCCATTAGGACTTTCCATCAACTTTCTATCAATTTCCACCAGAATCTGTCTTTCTATCAATATTCCATCAACTTTCTACTAAAAGATAATTTTTCATCAGTTTTCCATCAAGTTTCTATCAACATTTTCCAACAAACTTATTTTTCTTAATGGAAATGTTGTATTTTTTTCCGTCAACCATACATTGACGGAATTTTTTCCATTGGTTTTGAATTTTCTATCAACTTCCATCAGTATTCTATCAAAACCATCAATTCTTGATGGAAATCCATCAATTTCTAACAATTTATAACTGAAAATTGATAGAAATGATAGAAATTGATGGCAATTCGAGGGAAGGGTCTGCCCTAGTCCTATGTTCAGTAGTACCGTAATTGGTTGTGTATAAGGGACATTGGTGTATTATACTCCCCTTGTTCAATGTTCTTAGTCTTCTTTATGATTAATTGAACTTTATTTTATAACACTTCTTGTGTATAATACTCAGTCAAGGCAGTTCAAACGGTGAGTATTCTACACTTCAGAGTACTGCAAGTGTATTGTTCCGTAATGACAATTTTCGTAGTTATACACAATTTTTACAGGTAAATTTGACCCTTGCGATGACCACAATGGTGGATGTAGTCATGGTTGCCACCCAGGGAATGATGGGAAAGCAGAATGTTCATGTGATGACAACACAGGCCTAGTACTTGGTAACAATGGAAAAATGTGTATTCCATCTAACCACACATGTACTGCAGATAAATTTGTATGTATGAATGGTCGCTGTCTAAGCCAGAGGTGGGTTTGTGATTCCTCTGATGATTGCCATGACAAATCAGATGAGAACCCTAATTTCTGTGGTAAGCAAGTTGATTTGATCATACTGAGTTAATAGAGGAATAACTGATTGCCAAATTGACTCAACATATAATCAGTGAAACCTACCCTAGCGACCACCAATGACTTGTTTTAAATACCTTAATTTTTATATGTGACCCTATTTCAGTGGAAGGTCATATAAGATAGCTTTGATAGCAATATTTACCTTTTCTAAAACTGTATATATGTTGTAATACTAACATGTTTTGTACAAAAGTTTACATCTGTATTTGAAGATTATCAGGCTGACCTAACGGTCATAGGATAATTCTACTGTACCTTAAATTTGCTCCAAGGCCCCAATAACACATGAAAAAGCATATTTGTGACTTCAAAGATCACAAAGTATATTTATACTGTAGTAGGTCTAATTTAATTAATTTTTTAACAGAAAGTGATTTAATTGCTTTGTAAGCTGAAATCTGATTGGTTAATTCAAATGGAGCAACCCATATAAGATATAACTTGCGTGACCTATGACCTATTCTTATGCCGTTAAAATTCAAATAGTTCCATGACGTCATCGACATTTTTACCATAAAAATTGTTAAGATTTATAGTTGAAATTAAATTATAAGGAATATTTCAAATTTTTGAACAAGTTATATGATATAATATGGTTTGGATCTGTTTACACCATTCATATACCACTTCACGGTTTATTAGGCGTAAACAGACCCAAACCATATTTATATTGTATAACCTGTTCAGAAATTTGAAGTATTCCTTAAATATTATAGCAAAAAATATAAATTTCATACAATTTCAGCCAATCATATTTGTGATCCAACTTATTTCCGATGTAATAATGGTCGTTGTATTCCACTGCGATACCGCTGTGACCACGACAATGATTGTGGAGATGATACGGATGAATTAGAATGCAGTAAGTATACACCATAGCTCTGGCTCATTTCAGTTTTATACCCCCACTCGTAAGAGAGGGGGCTATATTGCAATCACCTTGTCCATCTCTCTGTCTATCCGTCCCCATGTCACTTCGTCTGTCCATCCGGTGCAAAGTTTTGTAACAGACTTCTGGGCTTCTACTAAAAGGATTGATTTCAAATTTGGTGCACAGCTTGAGCATGATGAGTTGTACCGTGTCTCCTCTTTCCAGATCAGTCAGTTATCTACTTCTTGTTTTCCATGCCAAGAAATGGTCGATTGGGGTATACTTAGAATGCCTTAGTGCTGGTCCATGTTGTCACTAATTCTAGTTGTTTAGCTGACACCTAATTTTTTGTGAAATTCACATTAGTTACATGTTAAATAATTCATGGTAATACACATTTCAATTCAGCTTATGCATGTACATAAATGTCTTTTAATATTTTCAGGGGAATTTACGCAATTGCAATCTTAATTGGCAACAATAGCTACAGAAGGTCGTTGGTTTTCTTCAGGTACTCTGGCTTCCTCTAAAAAAAATCTAGACGCCACGATATAGCTGAGAAATTGCTGAAAGTGGCGTTAAACAACATTTGAACATAACAATCAATAATGTTTTGATGTAAAAACCTGTATATAAAAAAAATCCTAATTGTTATGTTTTGTATATAGACCACCAAAATCATTAATTGGATGGATTGATGATTTTGAAGTTGTGACATAATTCTAGCTGGAGACTTTAACATGAATTTACTGCCCCCACAACCACCAAAAAATGGTTAAGTATTACAGAAACATAATCAGGGATCCTACAAGAGTAATTAAAGAGTCTACATCATTCATAGACCATATTTATGTCACAGATTTAAGTAAGGTTCAGGAATCACATGTCATAAAGTACTCAATTAGTGATCCCTACCCAATTGGTGTCACTAGAAAAGAACACATTTCCTGCATAAAACATTGTATAAAAACATGAAATTCAAACACTTCAATGAAGATGAACTTTTTTAAGATTTATTTAATGCTTTTTTTTATGAAATTAAATTTGAAACTGATCCATCAACATGTCTAAGATACTTTAAATAAAATACTGGATAAACATGTGCCAGTTGTTACTTAAAGAGTTAAAAAGACAAGCAACCAGATTGATACAACAATTAAATTTTTGTATGCAAGGAAAAATGAAAGATAAATATCCAAGTCTGGATTCAGGGTAGGAACAAAATTTCAAGGGAAACTACTAAACAAATTTTAGAGGAATCAAAACAGAAATATTACAGTAATATTGTAAAAGATTCTTAAGACCCCAAAATGTTATGGAAATGTATTCAGAGTCTCAGTCCATCTAACCCAGTAAGACCACATAAACTTCTCTCTGATAATGAAACTAAGGTAACAAAGCCAATTTTTTTTACCTCCTGTGTTCAAAACATAAGAGATCACAGTAATTAATCACAAACTCCTAATTTAACCCAATTTGTTCTCTAAAGGTTATCTTCAAATAAAAAATTCACACTTTCCCCCTGTAAGAACTTTATCAAGATATCACCAGGCTGGATATATACAAGTCTTCTGATTGGACCAAACATCTTGAAAATTAGTGCCCCTTTTTTGTTACCTTATTAACATATATTTTTGGCTGGATTTCACAGGGTGAAAGTCCAGTTATAGTATGGTGAATGTTAGGCAGGCAGGGAAAAATTTTTCGTAAAAGTTTTCTCAGCAACTACTAATCGCATTCTCTTGAAATTTGGTATGCAGCATAAGCATGGCCTCCCATAACATGGGATTTGATTTCAGGTCTGTCGCTCACCTACTTCCTGTTAATCCAGCCATTTCTGTCTTTGATCAATTTTTAATAAAATGATTGACACAGGAATATTTCCAAATGTCCTAAAAATCCTAAAGTGTCACCTTCTTAAAATCTGATGAAAAAACATTTAGCCATAAATTACAGACCAATATCTGTTCTGCCTACTATTTCAAAATTAATAGAACGACTTGTCTCAACAAGTTAGTACAAGTATTGTCAAACGGTTCTTGTAAAATGTCATTGACAATTAGTTACAAGAAATGAACTTTGCGGTTCTTCTAGAATTAAAGAAAGCATTTGATGTTGTTGACCATGACATATGCAAATCCATAAACTTGCACTCTATGGATGTGATAATAATGTCATTGCTTTCTTTAATTCTTACGGGGCCTCGGTGGCCAAGTGGTTAAGGTAGTTCGACAACTGAGTCTCACTGCGGCAGGGTGTACTTGATTCCAATCTTAATTGACAAAGATTGCCAGTATTCCTACCCAAGGTCGGGGGTTTTCTCTGGGTTCCTCCCCCAATAAAAAACTGGATGTCTTGATATAGCTGAAAAATTGCTGAAAGTGGCGTGAAACAAACAAACAAAAATCTTTAATTCTTACTTAATGAACACAGTACAAATGAATTTTTTCACTACTGACGCAGAATGCAGGCAAGACATTTTTCTGTATCCACAGTTGATCAATATAATTTTCATAATATCCTGTCTGCTATGACATAAGTTCAAAGGTGCAATCAATTGTCAGAACATAGAGTGAACATAAAGACATTTTGATTTTGTTTCCAGCGTATCCTGAATGTGATGACACACAGTTTACCTGTGATAATGACAGGTGTATTGATATGCTGTTTGATTTTGTTTCCAGCCTATCCTGAATGTGATGACACAGAGTTTACCTGTGATAATGACAGGTGAATTGATATGCTGTTTGATTTTGTTTCCAGCCTATCCTGAATGTGATGACACAGAGTTTACCTGTGATAATGACAGGTGTATTGATATGCTGTTTAATTATTTTGTTTCCAGCCTATCCTGAATGTGATGACACAGAGTTTACCTGTGATAATGACAGGTGTTTTGATATGCTGTTTGATTTTGTTTCCAGCCTATCCTGAATGCAATGACACAGAGTTTACCTGTGATAATGACAGGTGTATTGATATGCTGTTTGATTTTGTTTCCAGCTTATCCTGAATGTGATGACACAGTTTACCTGTGATAATGACAGGTGTATTGATATGCTGTTTGATTTTGTTTCCAGCTTATCCTGAATGTGATGACACAGTTTACCTGTGATAATGACAGGTGTATTGATATGCTGTTTGATTTTGTTTCCAGCCTATCCTGAATGTGATGACACAGAGTTTACCTGTGATAATGACAGGTGTATTGATATGTTGCTGGTGTGTAACGGTGTCGACAACTGTTTGGATGGAAATAGAACAGATGAAGAAGGCTGTCGTATGTACATGATCAAATGTTAGACCTTTCATGCACCTCAAGTGAAGACATACTTTGTTTTGTCATATAAGCCTTTTCAACTGTTGCCCGACATTATTCCAGAGTCCTTTTTAGCATTGAATCCTTTTGGGTGTTCATTCAGACCTTTTCTATGTTTAACCCGTTCATTTTAGCACTGAAGCCTTTCATCTGTTCACATATGCCTTTTCAATGTTTAACCTTGTATTGGTCCCCGAATTCATTTTAGCACTGAAGCCTTTTATCTGATCACATATGCCTTTTCAATGTTTAACCTTGTATTGGTCCCCAAATCCATTTTAGCATTGAAGCAGATGACCAGTGAAATCTTTGTGTAGAATTCATGTTGGGTACTTTTCAACTATAGTTCTGCTGATTTTTCTTTTAGTTGTGAATATTTCCAGGAAATTTTTATCCTCTGGGATATAATAAATTCCAATTTCATTCGGCATTGTATAATAAATTCCAGTTTGATTTGACTTTGTATGATAAATTCTTATTTGAAGTAAAATTGTATGATAAATTCCAGCAATTCGCCATTGTATGATAAATTCCTATTTGATTTAAAATTGTATGATAAATTCCAGTTCGATTCGCCATTGTATGATAAATTCCAGTTCAATTCGCCATTGTATGATAAATTCCAGTTCGATTCGCCATTGTATAAATTCCAATTTGATTCAATATTGTAAAAGATTGTCTTCTTTAGTAAATCATTAAAAATTTCATTTGTTTTCAGCTGACAGCACATGTTCTCCAGGAAAGATCAAATGTCCAAACAATAGTATTTGTTTGTCGCGGAGATATCTTTGCGACGGTGACAATGACTGTGGAGACAACAGTGATGAGAACCCATTGTTTTGTGAGGCTGCGACATGTTCTCCAGGTACTTGATTTTTGTGGTAGTTCTTTTGAATTACTTAGGTCATGCCTCATAATCTAATTGTGATCACCCACATTACAGCAGAGGAGCAGAGGAGTTACCTCCCATTACTGCAGAGGAGTTACCTCCCATTACAACAGAGGAGTTACCTCCCATTACAACAGAGGAGTTACCTCCCATTACAACAGAGGAGTTACCTCCCATTACAACAGAGGAGTTAACTCCCATTACAATAGAGGAGTTAACTTCCATTACAACAGAGGAGTTACCTCCCATTACAACAGAGGAGTTACCTCCCATTACAACAGAGGAGTTACCTCCCATTACAACAGAGGAGTTACCTCCCATTACAACAGAGGAGTTACCTCCCATTACATCAGAGGAGTTACCTCCCATTACTGCAGAGGAGTTAACCTCCCATTACTGCAGAGGAGTTACCTCCCATTACAACAGAGGAGTTACCTCCCATTACAACAGAGGAGTTACGTTACCTCCCATTACAACAGAGGAGTTACCTCTCATTACTGCAGAGGAGTTAACCTCCCATTACTGCAGAGGAGTTACCTCCCATTACAACAGAGGAGTTAACCTCCCATTACTGCAGAGGAGTTAACCTCCCATTACAACAGAGGAGTTACCTCCCATTGGAACAAATAATTTGTACCCTCGCTTTTTTTTTTTTTGGCGATGGTACGAATTTAGTCCCATTACTCGTAATGTAGCAATGCGGTAGTGAATCACCCCCGGCACTTTGATGCCCAAAAGAAGTTGCATATACAATCAGACGTGGTCAATCTTGATATCTTTCGACAGTGTCACCTTTTTTTTGTGGGTTTCGGGTTTAAAATCAATCATTATTGATATGTGATGATAGTTATTGCAGTTTTTAATAACCCGCTGTGTGTTGTGTATAAGTTGACATTCGTGTCTCTTTTTTATTACGTTTACTATATGAACAACTAAACTGAATGGCATGTTGCATCTTGGGTAATACATATGTAAATTACTAGATTCTTACTACGGAATGGTTGTTATAGTATCCAAATTAGCACGTTTATAATAAATTCAAGTCACATTATACATACAAGGAAAAATGAACAACATAGAATTATCCACTGCACCTTCAAAGACGAAAAAAGAAATTTCTTCAATAAAGATTGTTTCCCATTAGTTTCGCAATATCTAAAGCTTTAATAACGTAAAGAAGATGAATATTATGTTTGAATTTTGTATAAATAGACAGAAGTTAGAATTTTTGTATTTGCCACATTACAAGCAATAGGACTGAATTCTGCCGTTAATCCGACAAATAAAAAAAACTAACTTCGCAGTAAAATTTGGCCTAACCTCCCATTACAGCAGAGGAGTTACCTCCCATTACAGCAGAAAAGTTATTTCCTATTTTGTTGGAGGAGTTATCTCCCTTGAGAGTGAAGACATTGTCAATGATTGAACTCGATCTTTTGTAGTTCTAATTATTTCTACAGTAAAACTTGTCTTAATGACCCCTCCAATTAATGAATTCCTTTGTTATACAACATATTCATACCCCTTCTTCTTGGAAGAGGGACCGAAGAACAGTTGGGTATACTGTTTTACCCTTGTATCTCCGTTCGTCTGCATGTCCGTAACAAAAATTTCTGTCGCAATTTTCTAAGCAGGCCGAATTTTGCAGCCGATATAATCTGATGTTAGTTTTGAGATTTCTCAGACTAAATTCTAACGAAGATCTAATTATACACAATTCAAACATAATATTCCTTTTCTTTACATTATTAAAGCTTCAGTCACATTCCGAAACTAACGGGAAACGATCTTTATTAGAGAAATTTCTTTTTTCGTCTCTGGAAAATGCTATGTTGATCATAGATAATGTGACCTAATTTTAGTACAATCTAATTTGCATACTGTAACAACCATTCTGTAGTAAAAATCTAGTAATTTACATTTACCTTCCCAAGATGCAACACACCATTAAGTTTCGGGTTTCTCAATGTTTTTCATGTAGTAAACATAATTAAACAGAAACAAGAATGTCAATTAATACACAACGTACAGCAGGTTATTAAAAATGGCAATAACTAACATCACACATCAATAATGATCAATCTTAAACACGAAACCAATAAAAAAATTGTGACACTTGAAATATTGACCATAGCTGATTATATATGCAACTTCTTTTGGACATCAAAGTGCCAGGAGTAATTCACTCCCATTACTATATTACAAGTAATGGGACTAAATTGGTACCCTTGCAAAAAAAAAAAGCGAGGGTACGATTATTTGTTATATTTTCTAAGCAACTATAGGTTGCATTAGCCTGATATTTAGCATTATGTCTTCTGTGATGGAGAGTGGCAGAGATTATATCAGGGAACCAGTTATGTTCTCTGTGCCAAAGAGTGGCAGAGGTTATATCTGGGAACTGGTTATGTTCTCTTTATCGAAGAGTGGCAGAGGTTATATCTGGGAGCCGGTCATGTTCTCTGTGGCGGAGAGTGGAAGAGGTTATATCTGGGAATCGATTATGTTCTCTATGCCGGAGAGTGGCAGAGGTTATATCTGGGAACCGGTTATGTTCTCTGGTGGAGAGTGGCAGAAGTTATATCTGGGAACCGGTTATGTTCTCTGTGGCAGAGAGTGGAAGAGGTTATATCTGGGAACCGGTTATGTTCTCTATGCCGGAGAGTGGCAGAGGTTTTATATGGGAACCAATTATGTTTTCTGTGGCGGAGA
This sequence comes from Limnoperna fortunei, assembly GCA_944474755.1. Classification (NCBI taxonomy): domain Eukaryota; kingdom Metazoa; phylum Mollusca; class Bivalvia; order Mytilida; family Modiolidae; genus Limnoperna; species Limnoperna fortunei. The sequence goes on from OX104125.1 coordinate 47,220,359, forward strand.
ATGGCAGAGGTTATATCTGGGAATGGGCTATGTTCTCTGTGTCGGAGAGTGGCAGAAGTTATATCTGGTAACCTGTTATGTTCTCTGTGCCGGAGAGTGGCAGAGGTTATATCTGGGAACCAGTTATGTTCTCTGTGCAGAAGAGTGGCAGAGATTATATCAGGGAACCGGTTATGTTCTCTGTGCAGGAGAGTGGCAGAGGTTATATCTGGGAACCGGTTATGTTCTCTGTGCCGAAGAGTGGCAGAGATTATATCAGGGAACCGGTTATGTTCTCTGTGCCGAAGAGTGCATCCATAATGTTATTGTAATTATTATTCTGTATTTTATAGTTGTGACCTGTTCTTTATATCCTTTATGTTAAACAAAAATCAATCAATCTTTATAAAAGTAAAAAAAAATGTTGCTCCTTGTTGTGGGTTCATGTTATATATTATGTGGTATTCTTGTAGATGACTTCCATTGTACAAAGACACACAAATGTATCCCGTTGAACTGGGTGTGTGATGGGGATAATGACTGTGGTCAAAATGAGGATGAAATACCAGGATGTAGAAGTAAGTAATGGTCACTTGATACTATATTTCTGTAAATGTTCATGTTTACCCATTGTCCACAGACTTCTAGGTAACATACAGCTACAGTCAGCAAAAACGATAGTCCACAAACATATTCCAAATAGACCTATGGCCCACAGACCTGAAGTTAACACAGATCTATAGTACACAGAGGTAAAGTTCACATAGACGTTTAGTCTTCATAGACTTATAATCAAAATATACCTAATATTCACCTAGACCTATAGTCCAAAAAGACCTTTATTCCATACAGACCTTTAGTCCTCATAAATATACCTATTGCACACTTAGACCTATAGTCCACAAACATATTTCAAATAAACCTATACTCCACATAGACCTTTAGTCCACATAGACCTTTAGTCCACATAAACCTTTAGTCCACATAGATCTATTTGCACCGGATGGACATAAACCTTTAGTCCACATAGACCTTTAGTCCATATAGATCTATTTGCACCGGACGGACATAAACCTTTAGTCCACATAGATCTATTTGCACCGGACGGACATAAACCTTTAGTCCACATAAACCTTTAGTCCACATAGATCTATTTGCACCGGATGGACATAAACCTTTAGTCCACATAGATCTATTTGCACCGGATGGACATAAACCTTTAGTCCACATAGACCTTTAGTCCACATAGACCTTTAGTCCACATAAACCTTTAGTCCACATAGATCTATTTGAACCGGATGGACATAAACCTTTAGTCCACATAAACCTTTAGTCCACATAGACCTTTAGTCCACATAGATCTATTTGCACCGGATGGACATAAACCTTTAGTCTACATAAACCTTTAGTCCACATAGATCTATTTGCACCGGATGGACATAAACCTTTAGTCCACATAGACCTTTAGTTCATATAGATCTATTTGCACCGGATGGACATAAACCTTTAGTCCACATAGATCTATTTGCACCAGACAGACATAAACCTTTAGTCCACATAGATCTATTTGCACCGGACGGACATAGACCTTTAGTCCACATAGACCTTTAGTCCATATAGATCTATGGAAAATTGCCCTATCAAAATGGAAAAGCCGCCTCATTTGACAACGATGAATATTTTGAGGAAATAATTGTTGATTTCAAAATATAATTTTTCGGATCTGCGTAAGGAGCATAAGCTTGACCATAGCTGGCAAACAGTTTTTATTTGTCACGCAAAACACTTCCACCAAATTTCACAGACATTGACTATAGTCTACATAGACTTCTAGTCCAAATAGACTTCCAGTCCACATAGACCTCTAGTCCACATAGACCTCTAGTCCACATTGACCTGTAGTCCACATTGACCTCTTTTCCAAGTAGACCTCTAGTCCAAACAGACTTCTAGTCCACATAGACCTCTAGTCCACATAGACTTCTAGTCCACATAGACTTCTAGTCCACATAGATCTATAGTCCACAAAGACCTCTAGTCCACATAGACTTCTAGTCCACCTAGACTTATAGTCCACATAGACCTCTAGTCCACATAGATTTCTAGTCCAAATAGACCTATATCTACATAAACCTATAGTCTAAATAGAACTCTATTCCACATAGACCTCTAGTCCACATACATAGACCTCTTGTCCACATAGACCTCTTGTCCAAATAGACCTCTAGTCCACATAGACTTCTAGTCCATGTAGACTTATAGTCCATGTAGACTTATAGTCCACATAGACCTCTAGTCCACATAGATTTCTAGTCCAAATAGACCTATATCTACATAAACCTATAGTCTAAATAGACCTCTAGTCCACATAGACCTCTAGTCCACATAGACCTCTTGTCCACATAGACCTGTAGTCCACATACACCTCTAGCCCACATAGACTTCTAGTCCACTTAGACTTCTAGTCCACATAGACCTGTAGTCCACATAGACCTCTAGTCCACATAGACTTCTAGTCCACGTAGACTTAGTCCACATAGACCTCTAGTCCACATAGATTTCTAGTCCAAATAGACCTATATCTACATAAACCTATAGTCTAAATAGACTTTTAGTCCACATAGACTTCTAGTTCACATAGACCTCTAGTTCACATAGACCTGATTAGCAGCAAGAACTGTGAAGTGAGCAAGAATCACACAAATTAAATATTTATATTTTATTATTCAGTATAAATAAAAATAAAAAAAATTCATGCAGTTTTTATCTGTTAAAAATGTGTAATAAAATAATAAAACAATTCCAAATCTTCTTAACGGTGAATGTTTCTGTTCCTGTTTCATTTGCATTATCATTCCGTTTAGTTTGGAAAAATGCAGGTTTTTCTCTGTTTCCATTTTCCCAAGTTACGGACACTGGTGATCTTTGAGTTTGACCATGTTTTGTTGTAAATTTTGATTTATGATTATGCTGGTACTATTATCTCTTTTTTGAATATTTCAGTCTCTTTTATAATAAGCCCGATTTCTGTCATGCCGAAATTAAACTGATTTACAATATCCTACTTGTTTTACCCTTAATCCTGCGTAAAAACCTTTTTTAACGCGATTTCCACATTTTGTTTATCAGTTGATGAACTCTTTCCGAACTGGTTTGAGATAATAAAACCAAATCTTGTTCTATTTGAGACTTAATAAAATAAACATCTGCTTAGTGGAAATCCTCTTTAGTAGGGGAATTTACGTGTTTGTATAAAAAATACCTGGTCGCTGGTCACGTTTGAGGGGTGGTCGGTCACCAGAGGTAATTTGGGCAGAAAAAGTGGATGGTCCCTGGGATCGTATAAAAGGGACTGTAATTGTAAAATAAAAACACAAATTTCAGTCCTAAAAAGTATTCTGTTTAGATATTTTTTACTGTATAAAGATTTTACAAAAATACTATGACCTCTAATTACAGAAATACTATGACCTCTATTACATTAGCTTGATGATTTATTTTAGATTCTGGTGTTAACACGACATGTTCAGAATTTATGTGTGGTAATGGGCGATGTATCAGTCAGCAGTTTGTTTGTGATGGAGACGATGACTGTGGAGACAGTACCGATGAATCCAGTACACTTAAATGTGGTTTGTATTCAATGTTTAAAGAGTTGTCTGCCCAATACAAGGTTTACCTCCCTTGACAGAATGCCAATATTTAAATACAGAGTTCTGAGTATATTTTACTGTCAATGTTAAATGATCAACCTGCCCAACATTTCTAAACTTAGTACAAGCTTATTGTTTAATATGGCCAGAAATCTATATTTAGTACAAGCTAAATGTTTAACCTGTTTTAAATGGTTAAATCTTTTACAAGCTAAATGTTTAACATTACCAGACAGGGTTAATTTAATACAACCTAAATGTTAATCATTGTATGAAAGGTAAATTTTCTGTCATGACATTTTAAGGCCGTATTCCCAAGGTCACGATGACCTTAGCCAGATTGAGTCTGTTCCTAAGGTGACGATGGCCTCTGCCAGATTGAGTCTGTTCCTAAGGTGACGATGGCCTCTGCCAGATTGAGTCTGTTCCCAATGTGACGATGGCCTCTGCCAGATTGAGTCTGTTCCTAAGGTGACGATGGCCTTAGCCAGATTGAGTCTGTTCCCAATGTGACGATGGCCTTAGCCAGATTGAGTCTGTTCCTAAGGTGACGATGGCCTTAGCCAGATTGAGTCTGTTCCTAAGGTGACGATGACCTTAGCCAGATTGAGTCTGTTCCTAATGTGACGATGGCCTTAGCCAGATTGAGTCTGTTCCTAAGGTGACGATGGCCTCTGCCAGATTGAGTCTGTTCCTAAGGTGACGATGGCCTTAGCCAGATTGAGTCTGTTCCTAAGGTGACGATGGCCTTAGCCAGATTGGGTCTGTTCCTAAGGTGACGATGGCCTTAGCCAGATTGAGTCTGTTCCTAAGGTGACGATGGCCTCTGCCAGATTGGGTCTGTTCCTAAGGTGACGATGGCCTCTGCCAGATTGAGTCTGTTCCTAAGGTGACAATGGCCTCTGCCAGATTGAGTCTGTTCCTAAGGTGACGATGGCCTCTGCCAGATTGGGTCTGTTCCTAAGGTGACGATGGCCTCTGCCAGATTGAGTCTGTTCCTAAGGTGACAATGGCCTCTGCCAGATTGAGTCTGTTCCTAAGGTGACGATGGCCTTAGCCAGATTGAGTCTGTTCCTAAGGTGACGATGGCCTTTGCCAGATTGGGTCTGTTCCTAAGGTGACGATGGCCTCTGCCAGATTGAGTCTGTTCCTAAGGTGACGATGGCCTTAGCCAGATTGAGTCTGTTCCTAAGGTGACGATGGCCTTAGCCAGATTGGGTCTGTTCCCAATGTGACGATGACCTTAGCCAGATTGAGTCTGTTCCTAAGGTGACGATGGCCTCAGCCAGATTGAGTCTGTTCCTAAGGTGACAATGGCCTCTGCCAGATTGAGTCTGTTCCTAAGGTGACGATGGCCTTAGCCAGATTGAGTCTGTTCCTAAGGTGACGATGGCCTCTGCCAGATTGAGTCTGTTCCTAAGGTGACGATGGCCTTAGCCAGATTGAGTCTGTTCCTAAGGTGACGATGGCCTTAGCCAGATTGGGTCTGTTCCCAATGTGACGATGACCTTAGCCAGATTGAGTCTGTTCCTAAGGTGACGATGGCCTCAGCCAGATTGAGTCTGTTCCTAAGGTGACAATGGCCTCTGCCAGATTGAGTCTGTTCCTAAGGTGACGATGGCCTTAGCCAGATTGAGTCTGTTCCTAAGGTGACGATGGCCTTAGCCAGATTGGGTCTGTTCCCAATGTGACGATGACCTTAGCCAGATTGAGTCTGTTCCTAAGGTGACGATGGCCTCAGCCAGATTGAGTCTGTTCCTAAGGTGACGATGGCCTCTGCCAGATTGGGTCTGTTCCTAAGGTGACGATGGCCTCTGCCAGATTGGGTCTATTCCTAAGGTGATGATAGTCTTAGCCAGATTGAGTCTGTTCCCAATGTGACGATGGCCTCTGCCAGATTGAGTCTGTTCCTAAGGTGACGATGGCCTTAGCCAGATTGAGTCTGTTCCCAATGTGACGATGACCTTAGCCAGATTAAGTCTGTTCCTAAGGTGACGATGGCCTCTGCCAGATTGAGTCTGTTCCTAAGGTGACGATGGCCTCTGCCAGATTGAGTCTGTTCCTAAGGTGACGATGGCCTCTGCCAGATTGAGTCTGTTCCTAAGGTGACGATGGCCTTAGCCAGATTGGGTCTGTTCCCAATGTGACGATGACCTTAGCCAGATTGAGTCTGTTCCTAAGGTGACGATGGCCTCTGCCAGATTGAGTCTGTTCCTAAGGTGACGATGGCCTTAGCCAGATTGAGTCTGTTCCTAAGGTGACGATGGCCTTAGCCAGATTGAGTCTGTTCCTAAGGTGACGATGACCTTAGCCAGATTGGGTCTGTTCCTAAGGTGACGATGGCCTCTGCCAGATTGAGTCTGTTCCTAAGGTGACGATGGCCTCTGCCAGATTGGGTCTATTCCTAAGGTGACGATGGCCTTAGCCAGATTGAGTCTGTTCCTAAGGTGACGATGGCCTTAGCCAGATTGAGTCTGTTCCCAATGTGACGATGGCCTCTGCCAGATTGAGTCTGTTCCTAAGGTGACGATGGCCTTAGCCAGATTGAGTCTGTTCCTAAGGTGACGATGACCTTAGCCAGATTGGGTCTGTTCCTAAGGTGACGATGGCCTCTGCCAGATTGAGTCTGTTCCTAAGGTGACGATGGCCTCTGCCATATTGAGTCTGTTCCTAAGGTGACGATGGCCTCTGCCAGATTGGGTCTATTCCTAATGTGACGATGGCCTCTGCCAGATTGAGTCTGTTCCTAAGGTGACGATGGCCTTAGCCAGATTGAGTCTGTTCCTAAGGTGACGATGGCCTCTGCCAGATTGAGTCTGTTCCTAAGGTGACGATGGCCTCTGCCAGATTGAGTCTGTTCCTAAGGTGACGATGGCCTTAGCCAGATTGGGTCTGTTCCTAATGTGACGATGACCTTAGCCAGATTGAGTCTGTTCCTAAGGTGACGATGGCCTCAGCCAGATTGAGTCTGTTCCTAATGTGACGATGACCTTAGCCAGATTGAGTCTGTTCCTAAGGTGACGATGGCCTTAGCCAGATTGAGTCTGTTCCTAAGGTGACGATGGCCTTAGCCAGATTGGGTATAATGTTTTGGAATTTTGGTAATCAAATCTCTACAACATCTTAATCATTTGGATTTAAAATATTTTTCTGTTTGAACACCATTGATGAAACCTGTGTCTGATGTAGTAAATTTTATACAAGCTAAATGTTTAACCTAGTCTGAAACATTAAACTTAATACATACTCGATGTCATAAGGATACAACAACTATAAAATCTATCAACCAATAGGAATTTATGCATAAATGTTACAAGAAATGTGTGTTCTAGGTGATAGAGAGTGCCCTAAACATACATTTACCTGCTGGCATAGTAACAATAAATTTGTGTTCTAGGTGAGAGAGAGTGCCCTAAACATACATTTACCTGCATATCCAACAAAAAAGTCGGACAATATGCATGTATTGATGAACGATTGATCTGTGACGGAATTAAAAATTGTCACGAGGGTGAGGATGAATTGCAGGGCTGCCCGCCTCGTACATGTCGACCTGATCAATATCGTTGTGACAATGGTATATGTATCCCACAATCCTTTGCTTGTGACCATGACAACGACTGTGGAGATGGGTCTGATGAAAAGAAAAACTGTGGTAATGTATCCTGTTAAATATTTTTTAGTGTGGTTTTTGACAAAGTTGAATAAACATTTCTTAACTATTTCTTCCTGTTAAAGGGATCACAGAAATTTCATCTTGATTTTCTATGTACTGTTATTGATTTTTTAAGTATAAATTTGACTCACCAGCTTTTTAATGGCATATCTATAAATATTGTCTTTAGAATTATATGTTTGGATAAGTTTGTTGGTTCATTTGTTTACAAGCCCTTGTCATGCAATTCTCTTTGAATTTACAGCCTTCAATAAACTCATTAATTACAACTTTTCAGCTCACTACAGCCAAAGGCTTAAGTGAGTTTTCACTATCAAAATTTGTCTGGTTTGTAGGTCAGTCATTGTCTTTGTGAAAAAACTTTTTCACATTTTTATCTTGTTATCCAAAACAGTTGGCCAATTACAATCAAATTTGGCACAAAGTATCACTTGGTGAAGTTGATTAACCTCTGCTAAGGTGAGATAATAAGAAAATTGTTCAAATATAAGTGGAGATAAATTTTAAAAATTTATAATTACAGGTGTAGGACCACCCTTGTTTTTGGACTCTTCGGCTATATTAAATTTGATGATTTTTACTTATTCTAGAAAATTTACCTTTATTTCAAATAAAGTGACACTCAATTTGTCCCATATAAATATGCACCGGGTCAACATTTTGTCAAAATTTCACAATATGTTTCATTGCATATACGAACGAACACTTGGTCTAAAAATCTACTTTCACTTTCTATTTCAGCCAAAAATAGTGCATGTCCCTTATTGACTCGCAAAATTTTTATGTTCATTTAAACCAATAAAACATTATCCTCAAGTTTCCTAGAATATTCAGCTTTCCAAAAATACCAAATTTATTCTGGTATCATGTGCGGTTCAAATTCTATATGAGGCAACAGTGAAATGGTCTGTTGAATAGTACAACTTTAAGGTACAACCTCTGGACTGGTTCCCGGTATTTGGTGGTCCTACACCTATATCATATACAAGGGAGATAATTAAGAAAGTGTCAAAATATTAAAGGGATTATAATTAAGAAATTGTTCTAATATGATGGTAAAATTTTTTTCATTAAATTTTTGTTCTAATTTCAATTTCTGTCCATTTCAATCTGTGGTAAAATGAATTCAGTTTTGTTTTAAGAACTATTCCTTCTTCAAAGAGGAGATACTAAGAATAAAATATATTAATTTGTGAACATAAACTACATGAACTGAGTATAGTATTGAACATAATTTAATTTCAAAGATGTAATTATGTTTTGAAGTAATTTTTATGATCTGTCTGGTTGTACCAGTGTAACTGAGAAAATGTCTTTTAGGAATGGATAAGTACATAATATAAACATGGTTATTGGTTTATTTTGCAATAATTCTATTTTTAGCACAAGATCTCAGTAATAGTGTTTTTATTAAGTATTTGTGGCACTCTCCTGCAGTGAGAACATAACTGGTTCCCAGATATAACCTCTGCCACTCTCTGACACAGAGAACATAACTGGTTCCCAGATATAACCTCTGCAACATGTCATCCTCCGTTTAGTGTGGGACTACATTTGTCATCTGCTTGTGACATTTGTAAACAAAGAATGGTGTTGGTTAGATCTTATTTATTTTTATATAGTCTATTTATACACATTTGATCAATTTTACATTAAAATTACTGAGAATGTACAAGCTTATCCACCATGAGATCTCTCATGGCATCACATGAGATCTCTCATGGCATCAACCAATGTGTGGAAGAGGTGATTGTGGTTGATATAGGATTCCCAGAATCCTTTGTGTGGAAATTGTATTTGTGTAGACTTTATAATCTTTGCCTTTATACAGAATACCCACAGTGTGGAAAGGGGAAGTATACATGTGACAACAAACAGTGTATCTATTCTCGCTATGTTTGTGATGGTTGGCCAGACTGTGCCGATATGTCAGATGAGAAAGCAGAAAAATGCAGTAAGTTAAAATATCTGTTTACATCAAAATATTTATAATATGCTCATATTTAGTGTTCATGAAGCAATATTTCAGCTATATTTAGGACAAAGAAACAAAACTAATAAATAAACGTATTTCAGAGAATGGAATAAGACAGAAACTTTTAATTTTCACAAGTAGCAGAAAATTGATCGGTATGAAACACAGATATGTGCCCATTCTCCCCCCACGCCTGTTGTTTAAAAAAATAAAAATGAGAAGGTAAAAAGGTAAAGTCCTTATTAATATATAAAATTATTTAAGGAATACTTCAAATTTCTGAACAGGTTATACGATATAATATGGTATAACCTGTTAAGAAATTTGAAATATTCCTTATAATTTAATTTTAACTATAAATTTTAACAATTTTTATGGTAAAAACGTCGATGACATCATGGAACTATTTGAATTTTAATGTCATAAGAATAGTTAATAGGTCTTATATGGGTTGCTCGATTTCAATTAACCAATCAGATTTCAGCTTACAACACAAATTAAATTATTAACTTGTATTTCTATGTAACTATTTGCCTCAACAAGGCATTGCCTATTAACAAAAATGGTATCAGCCATTACAACTTTCCAGGAGACTGTCTACTAGAGCTCCCTACTGAATGACATGATATAGCTGTACAATTGCTGATCGTCGATTAAAACCCAGTTAAGCGAACAAACAATCTACAACAGACCTCATACTGACAAACAATCTACAACAGACCTCATACTGACAAACAATCTACAACAGACCTCATACTGACAAACAATCTACAACAGACCTCATTCCTAACAAACAATCTAGAATAGACCACCTCATTTCTAACAAACAATCTACAACAGACCTCATTCCTAACAAACAATCTACAACAGACCTCATACTGACAAACAATCTACAACAGACCTCATACTGACAAACAATCTACAACAGACCTCATACTGACAAACAATCTACAACAGACCTCATTCCTAACAAACAATCTAGAATAGACCACCTCATTTCTAACAAACAATCTACAACAGACCACCTCATTCCTAACAAACAATCTACAACAGACCACCTCATTCCTAACAAACAATCTACAACAGACCACCTCATTTCTAACAAACAATCTAAAACAGACCACCTCATTCCTAACAAACAATCTACAACAAACCACCTCATTCCTAACAATCTACAACAGACCACCTCATTCCTAACAAATAATCTACAACAAACCTCATTCCTCACAAATATAAATGACAAATGATAATCTTTATGTCTACATATTTCAGCCAAAACAATTAAACCTGTGTGCAGGGAGGACATGTTCCACTGTAACAGTGGGTCATGTATCAATAAAACCTTAGTCTGTAATAAACAGGTGGATTGTGATGATATGTCAGATGAAAAACACTGTGGTAAGTTATGATTTATGGATTGTGATGATATGTCAGACGAAAAACACTGGTAAGTTATGATTTATGGATTGTGATGATATGTCAGACGAAAAACACTGGTAAGTTATGATTTATGTATTGTGATGATATGTCAGACGAAAAACACTGTCTTTTAAACTTCTGTAGAGGGAGGACATGTGCCACTGTAACAGTGGGTCATGTATCAACAAAACCTTAGTCTGTAATAAACAGGTGGATTGTGATGATATGTCAGACAAAAAACACTGTGGTAAGTTATGATTTATGGATTGTGATGATATGTCAGATGAAAAACAATGTGGTAAGTTATGATTTATGGATTGTGATGATATGTCAGATGAAAACACTGTGGTAAGTTATGATTTATGGATTGTGATGATATGTCAGACGAAAAACACTGTGGTAGTTATGAATTAGGGGTTGTGATGATATGTCAGATGAAAAACACTGTGGTAAGCTATGAATTAGGGGTTGTGATGATATGTCAGATGAAAAACACTGTGGTAAGTTATGATTTATGGATTGTGATGATATGTCAGATGAAAAACACTGTGGTTAGCTATGAATTAGGAGTTGTAATGATATGTCGGATGAAAAACACTGTGGTTAGCTATGAATTAGGGGTTGTGATGATATGTCAGATGAAAAACACTGTGGTAAGTTATGATTTATGGATTGTGATGATATGTCAGATGAAAAACACTGTGGTTAGCTATGAATTAGGAGTTGTAATGATATGTCGGATGAAAAACACTGTGGTTAGCTATGAATTAGGGGTTGTGATGATATGTCAGATGAAAAACACTGTGGTAAGTTATGATTTATGGATTGTGATGATATGTCAGATGAAAAACAGTGTGGTAAGCTATGAATTAGGGGTTTTGATGATATGTCAGATGAAAAACACTGTGGTAAGTTATGATTTATGGATTGTGATGATATGTCAGACGAAAAACACTGGTAAGTTATGATTTATGGATTGTGATGATATGTCAGACGAAAAACACTGTCTTTTAAACTTCTGTAGAGGGAGGACATGTGCCACTGTAACAGTGGGTCATGTATCAACAAAACCTTAGTCTGTAATAAACAGGTGGATTGTGATGATATGTCAGACAAAAAACACTGTGGTAAGTTATGATTTAAGGATTGTGATGATATGTCAGATGAAAAACAATGTGGTAAGTTATGATTTATGGATTGTGATGATATGTCAGATGAAAAACACTGTGGTAAGTTATGATTTATGGATTGTGATGATATGTCAGATGAAAAACACTGTGGTTAGCTATGAATTAGGGGTTGTGATGATATGTCAGATGAAAAACACTGTGGTAAGCTATGAATTAGGGTTTGTGATGATATGTCAGATGAAAAACACTGTGGTAAGTTATGATTTATGGATTGTGATGATATGTCGGATGAAAAACACTGTGGTTAGCTATGAATTAGGAGTTGTAATGATATGTCGGATGAAAAACACTGTGGTTAGCTATGAATTAGGGGTTGTGATGATATGTCAGATGAAAAACACTGTGGTAAGTTATGATTTATGGATTGTGATGATATGTCAGATGAAAAACACTATGGTTAGCTATGAATTAGGAGTTGTAATGATATGTCAGATGAAAAACACTGTGGTTAGCTATGAATTAGGGGTTGTGATGATATGTCAGATGAAAAACACTGTGGTAAGTTATGATATATGGATTGTGATGGTATGTCAGATGAAAAACACTGTGGTTAGCTATGAATTAGGGGTTGTGATGATATGTCAGATGAAAAACACTGTGGTTAGCTATGAATTAGGAGTTGTAATGATATGTCGGATGAAAAACACTGTGGTTAGCTATGAATTAGGGGTTGTGATGATATGTCAGATGAAAAACACTGTGGTAAGTTATGATATATGGATTGTGATGGTATGTCAGATGAAAAACACTGTGGTTAGCTATGAATTAGGGGTTGTGATGATATGTCAGATGAAAAACACTGTGGTAAGCTATGAATTAGGGGTTGTGATGATATGTAAGATGAAAAACACTGTGGTAAGCTATGATTTAAAGATTGTGATGGTATGTCAGATGAAAATACTCTGGTAAGCTATGATTTAGGAATTGTGACGATATGCAGATGATAAACACTGTGGTAAGTTATGATTTATGGATTGTGATGGTATGTCAGATGAAAAATACTCTGGTAAGCTATGATTTGGGTATAGTGTTTATTACATAACAGTGTGTAGTGTTTTGATGATTTGCAAGTTACTAGATGTTTTCTATATATGATGTACATGATTTTTTTATTGTGATTGCTCTGAATTAAGTGTTATTATTTAAGGAATATTTCAAATTTCTGAACAGGTTATACTATATAACCTGGTTTGGGTATGTTTACGCCTATAAATGGTGTAAACAGACCCAAGCCAGGTTATCGAGTATAACCTGTTCAGAAATTTGAAATATTCTTTATGATTTAATTTTAACTATAAATCTTAACAATTTTAATGGTAAAAACATTGATGATGTCACCTAACTATTTGAATTTTAACGGTGTAAGAATAGGTCACGCAAGTTATAACCGTATAATATGGATTGATGATTTGAATTAAACCAATCAGAATTCAGCTTACAAAGCAAATTAAATTATTTAATTTTAACTTCTGTGCAACAAATGCAACTGATTTTTGTCTCTCCTGTGACGATAGTTGCTGGAGGCTAGACATATATATGGGAATCTGGTGGCAGTGACAGTGACGTAAACACTAGCATTTGTAAGCTTAAACCCAAGATCTATCAAATTTGGTCCAGTGACTATGTTTAAGTTTTGTATTGGCGCATTTCCTCTGTAACCAAGCATGGTAGAATGACAATATTTGGTATATAGGTTGCTGATGAATAGTACATGACTGTCTGGTACGTGTCACCTGACCTTGACCTCAATTTCACAGTCCAGTGACTATGTTAAAGTTTTCAAATTAGGGCAGTTCCTCTGTAACCATGCATTGTAGGATGACAATATTTAGTATAGGGATTGCTGATGAATAGTACATGGCTGTCTGGTAGGTGTCACCTGACGTTGACCTCCATTTCATGGTCCAGTAACTAGGCTTATATTTTTATATTTTTGGATTAAGAGAGTTTTTCTGTAACCATGCATTGTATATTTTAAATGATGACAATTTAAAGCTGTTTACATGTTAATCATGAAGTAAGTTTTTTATTACTGATGCAGAATAGAGGCGAGACATTTTCCACAATTATGAAACTAATATGTACAATAGTACTAATTCTAATATGACGTCCTTCATGCGCTTTGAGAACACATTAGGGTTCTAATAAGCATAGAGCCCTCTATGACGTCACAATTAGAATTCCAACGTCATATACGGTTCAACTGACAATTTTTAAACTGCATCCTCGTAGATCTGCTTGGAAATTTTAAAACATTTGTTAGAATCGAAATAGATTATTGCAATTGGGCTCTATGCGAATTAGAACATGGTCAGACCTTATATTTATCTTCTTTTTATACCTCGCCCTGTATAAAGTATTGACAAAAATAAGGTCTGGCCATGTTCTAATTTGCATAGAGCTTGCTTGCAATAATCTATTTCTTTAATATATTCTGCTGGTTATTTATGTTACTTTTAATTAAAAAAATATATCTGCAGGTATTTAACTGAACAAAGTTGCTAAGATGTAGGGTTGTAGGTATTCATCATAAAAAATCTTGCAATAATTTCAAGAAAAGTATTTTCAGAACCTTGCAACAATTTACAAGACTTCAAAATTGAAAAATTAGTTTCAAGTACAGTGTAACCCTGATAAGTCCAAGTTCAAGTGGTTGAAGGAATTCTAGTTATCTAGAATTTGAGTTACCAGGTTTGGACTGTGGTGCCATATTCATGTATAGTAACAAGTTCACAGGTGATGATTTCATACATAGTAGTTTTACAATAGGTTATAAGGTTAAATTAAATATATAGACTTTATTCAGAGCATTTGAATTGTTGTTGTGAATTCTAACTGAATACAGAGTTATTAACATTTATTTCAAAATTCAGAGATTTTATTTTTAAATTTTATTTATTCTCTGAAATTAAAAAACACCAATATTTTGAATATACTTTATTCATCGGAAACACTTAAATTGACATTTTATTTGGTATAATTTTTAATGGTATTTTAGTTATAAAAATACGGTAGAAAAAAAAAAAATAAAAAATAAATTCCTTTGTCTTCAATAAAAATTAAAAAGCATGTAAATTTCTGTTTATAGATATTAATGAATGCAATACACCTTTCCATGGCTGCCAGCACAAGTGTATTGATACACAGACTGGATTTTATTGTCAATGTAACCCAGGATACAAACTGATGAAAGATCAGAAAAACTGTCAAGGTAACTTTTATTCAATATTAGGCAGATTAATTTTCAAGTTCTCATCATCTTGCCTGAACCATCCTTAATCCAAGGAAGCCGTTACCATTTTAAAATGGCTTAACCAAGGACCCTTCTGATTACTTAATTGATTGTAGATCTTCAGTTATTGAGGGCTTTATTGAAGTCATATCGTCATAGTATTTGTCCTTCTGTAATCATTTTTCATCACATTTTTCTCAGCAATGGTAAGTGATTCTATACTGAAAATTTCTCAATAGCTTTGTATGATCATGCCATATTGTGGGATTTATTTTCTGATCCATCTGAAGTTATATTGTTTGTTTGTTTGATGGCGTTGAAGTCACTTTCATCAATTTTTCAGCTATATCATAGCATCCAGTTTTTTTGGGGGGAGGAAGCAGGAGTACCAGAAGAAAACCCCCAACTTTCGGTAGGAAAACTGGCAATCCTTGTCAATTAAGATTGGAGTCGAGTACACCCTACCTGCAGTGAGAATCGAACCCACAGCCTAAGTGTTGTCAGACCATGTGATCAATATGTTTTAGACAAACTACCTTGACCACTCAGCATCTGAGGTTATAATGCAGGGGTATCATTTAGGAACACAGTATCGCAGTAATACTTCTTTTTAGACAGCATTCAGTAATGTACTTCTATGGGGTCATTTCATTCTTGTTGGTACCCATGAAATACAAATTTACTTGTTGAGAATTACAGCTTTTTTAAATCAAGATATTGGTAATTGATAATACAAATTAAATATATTGTTTAACTTTAAGTCAATGTTAGCAGTTTTGAGCTAAAAACATTTTCAGTCATTAATGAGTGTGTTGAGGTTCCTGGAGCCTGCAGTCAGACATGTGAACTCTTTAATGGACTTCACTTTTTTTAGACATTAATGAATGTGTTGGGTTCCTGGAGCCTGCAGTCAGACATGTAAACTCTTTAATGGATCACTTTCATTTTCAGACATTAATGAGTGTATTGAGGTTCCTGGAGTCTGCAGTCAGACATGAGGTTCCTGGAGCCTGCAGTCAGACATGTGACCTCTTAAATGGACTTCACTTTCATTTTCAGACATTAATGAATGTGTTGGGTTCCTGGAGCCTGCAGTCAGACATGTAAACTCTTTAATGGATCACTTTCATTTTCAGACATTAACGAGTGTGTTAAGGTTCCTGGAGCCTGCAGTCAGACATGTGAACTTTTTAATGGATCACTTTCATTTTCAGACATAATGAGTGTATTGAGGTTCCTGGAGTCTGCAGTCAGACATGAGGTTCCTGGAGCCTGCAGTCAGACATGTGACCTCTTAAATGGACTTCACTTTCATTTTCAGACATTAATAAGTGTGCTGAGGTTCCTGGAGCCTGCAGTCAGACATGAGGTTCCTGGAGCCTTCAGTCAGACATGTGACCTCTTAAATGGACTTCACTTTCATTTTCAGACATTAATGAGTGTGTTGAGGTTCCTGGAGCCTGCAGTCAGACATGTGACCTCTTAAATGGACTTCACTTTCATTTTCAGACATTAATGAGTGTGTTGAGGTTCCTGGAGCCTGCAGTCAGACATGAGGTTCCTGGAGCCTGCAGTCAGACATGTGACCTCTTTAATAGACTTCACTTTCATTTTCAGACATTAATGAGTGTATTGAGGTTCCTAGAGCCTGCAGTCAGACATGTGACCTCTTAAATGGACTTCACTTTCATTTTCAGACATTAATGAGTGTGTTGAGGTTCCTGGAGCCTGCAGTCAGACATGAGGTTCCGGGAGCCTGCAGTCAGACATGTGACCTCTTTAATGGACTTCACTTTCATTTTCAGACATTAATGAGTGTGTTGAGGTTCCTGGAGCCTGCAGTCAGACACGAGGTTCCTGGAGCCTGCAGTCAGACATGTGACCTCTTTAATGGACTTCACTTTCATTTTCAGACATTAATGAGTGTGTTGAGGTTCCTGGAGCCTGCAGTCAGACATGAGGTTCCTGGAGCCTGCAGTCAGACATGTGACCTCTTAAATGGACTTCACTTTCATTTTCAGACATTAATGAGTGTGTTGAGGTTCCTGGAGCCTGCAGTCAGACATGAGGTTCCTGGAGCCTGCAGTCAGACATGTGACCTCTTTAATAGACTTCACTTTCATTTTCAGACATTAATGAGTGTATTGAGGTTCCTAGAGCCTGCAGTCAGACATGTGAAGTCTTTAATGGACTTCACTTTCATTTTCAGACATTTATGAATGTGTTGAGGTTCCTGGAGCCTGCAGTCAGACACGAGGTTCCTGGAGCCTGCAGTCAGACATGTGACCTCTTTAATGGACTTCACTTTCATTTTCAGACATTAATGAGTGTGCTGAGGTTCCTGGAGCCTGCAGTCAGACACGAGGTTCCTGGAGCCTGCAGTCAGACATGTGACCTCTTAAATGGACTTCACTTTCATTTTCAGACATTAATGAGTGTGTTGAGGTTCCTGGAGCCTGCAGTCAGACATGAGGTTCCTGGAGCCTGCAGTCAGACATGTGACCTCTTTAATAGACTTCACTTTCATTTTCAGACATTAATGAGTGTATTGAGGTTCCTAGAGCCTGCAGTCAGACATGTGAAGTCTTTAATGGACTTCACTTTCATTTTCAGACATTTAGGAATGTGTTGAGGTTCCTGGAGCCTGCAGTCAGACACGAGGTTCCTGGAGCCTGCAGTCAGACATGTGACCTCTTTAATGGACTTCACTTTCATTTTCAGACATTAATGAGTGTGTTGAGGTTCCTGGAGCCTGCAGTCAGACATGTGTTAACACACTTGGTAGTTTCACCTGTAAATGTAACTATGGTTACCAGAAATCCCATGACCAGCAGCATTGTAAGAAAGTAGACAGTAAGTTTATTTCTTTTTTTTCTCCATTTTTCCTTAGCTTTCATATTTTAACAGGAAATCTTTCACTCTATAATTGTATGTTGTGTATGCTTCATATATTTACAGTACACCTATTGCTTAGTTTTGTACCAAACTTTTTTTAAAGATAATTGAGAAATTAAAATAAAAAAAAACTGTTTGTGTTGTTTTTGAAAATGTGGACTATTCATTAAGTGAGGAATTGTCATTATTTGTTTATTGTTTGCTTGGTGAGTTATTTCACTTTCAGCAATTTTTCAGCTACATTGTGGTATAGAGTTTATTGGGTAAGGAACCCGAAATACCCAAAGAAAATCCTGACCTTTGGCAGGAAAACTTAGGATCAGTGTCAATATTGCCCTCAGTGTGACTCAAACCCCAAATCTTGGTGTTGAAAGGCACATGATCAATAGCAGATGACTGACTACCATAACCACTCTAGACCCCCACTGCCATGATATCAGATGACTGACTACCATAACCACTCTAGACCCCCACTGCCATGATATCAGATGACTGACTACCATAACCACTCTAGACCTCCACTGCCATGATATCAGATGACTGACTACCATAACCACTCTAGACCCCCACTGCCATGATATCAGATGACTGACTACCATAACCACTCTAGACCCCCACTGCCATGATATCAGATGACTGACTACCATAACCACTCTAGACCCCCACTGCCATGATATCAGATGACTGACTACCATAACCACTCTAGACCCCCACTGCCATGATATCAGATGACTGACTACCATAACCACTCTAGACCCCCACTGCCATGATATCAGATGACTGACTACCATAACCACTCTAGACCCCCACTGCCATGATATCAGATGACTGACTACCATAACCACTCTAGACCCCCACTGCCATGATATCAGATGACTGACTACCATAACCACTCTAGACCCCCACTGCCATGATATCAGATGACAGACTACCATAACCACTCTAGACCCCCACTGCCATGATATCAGATGACCGACTACCATAACCACTCTAGACCCCCACTGCCATGATATCAGATGACTGACTACCATAACCACTCTAGACCCCCACTGCCATGATATCAGATGACTGACTACCATAACCACTCTAGACCCCCACTGCCATGATATCAGATGACTGACTACCATAACCACTCTAGACCCCCACTGCCATGATATCAGATGACTGACTACCATAACCACTCTAGACCCCCACTGCCATGATATCAGATGACTGACTACCATAACCACTCTAGACCCCCACTGCCATGATATCAGATGACTGACTACCATAACCACTCTAGACCCCCACTGCCATGATATCAGATGACCGACTACCATAACCACTCTAGACCCCCACTGCCATGATATCAGATGACCGACTACCATAACCACTCTAGACCCCCACTGCCATGATATCAGATGACCGACTACCATAACCACTCTAGACCCCCACTGCCATGATATCAGATGACCGACTACCATAACCACTCTAGACCCCCACTGCCATGATATCAGATGACAGACTACCATAACCACTCTAGACCCCCACTGCCATGATATCAGATGACCGACTACCATAACCACTCTAGACCCCCACTGCCATGATATCAGATGACCGACTACCATAACCACTCTAGACCCCCACTGCCATGATATCAGATGACCGACTACCATAACCACTCTAGACCCCCACTGCCATGATATCAGATGACTGACTACCATAACCACTCTAGACCCCCACTGCCATGATATCAGATGACTGACTACCATAACCACTCTAGACCCCCACTGCCATGATATCAGATGACTGACTACCATAACCACTCTAGACCCCCACTGCCATGATATCAGATGACTGACTACCATAACCACTCTAGACCCCCACTGCCATGATATCAGATGACTGACTACCATAACCACTCTAGACCCCCACTGCCATGATATCAGATGACTGACTACCATAACCACTCTAGACCCCCACTGCCATGATATCAGATGACTGACTACCATAACCACTCTAGACCCCCACTGCCATGATATCAGATGACTGACTACCATAACCACTCTAGACCCCCACTGCCATGATATCAGATGACTGACTACCATAACCACTCTAGACCCCCACTGCCATGATATCAGATGACTGACTACCATAACCACTCTAGACCCCCACTGCCATGATATCAGATGACTGACTACCATAACCACTCTAGACCCCCACTGCCATGATATCAGATGACTGACTACCATAACCACTCTAGACCCCCACTGCCATGATATCAGATGACTGACTACCATAACCACTCTAGACCCCCACTGCCATGATATCAGATGACTGACTACCATAACCACTCTAGACCCCCACTGCCATGATATCAGATGACTGACTACCATAACCACTCTAGACCCCCACTGCCATGATAGAGGGGGTGATATAACAAGCAAACACTGTACTTCTATATGGCTTATAGCTGAAATATTGCTTGCTGGACATTAAACATCAGTACAATTAGTCAATCAATCAGTCTATATGGCTTATTGTAACCACAGTAACAGCTTATTTTAACCACAGTAACAGCTTATTGTAACCACAGTAACAGCTTATTTGTGATCATTTTCAGATATTACTCCATGGTTACTATTTACCAACAAGTACTATATCAGAGAGCTGTCAATAGACGGGACACAGTATCGAAGACTGGTTCAAGGCTATGATAGTGTGGTGGCATTGGACTTTGATTACTATGACAACAGACTGTACTTCATCGATATCAAAAAGAAAAGAATGTTCCGTATATATCTAAACGGTACAGGAGAGGAAGTTATTGTACGTCACGGTCTGGTGGGTGCAGAGGGCATGGCTTTAGACTGGGTTGGAAGGTGAGTTATTTTGTAGGTCATGGTCTGGTGGGTATTTTTCAGTTATTTCCCTTTACTTCATGCCATGGAGTATTTTTGGGTTATTAGCCTTTACTTCATACCATGGAGTTTTTTAGGGTTATTTTCATTTACTTCATACCATGGATTATTTTGGGGTTATTTTCATTTACTTCATACCATGGAGTATTTTGGGGTTATTTCCCTTTACTTCATACCATGGAGTATTTTGAGGTTATTTCCCTTTACTTCATACCATGGAGTATTTTGAGGTTATTTCCCTTTAATTCATACCATGGAATATTTTGAGGTTATTTCCCTTTACTTCATGCCATGGAGTATTTAAGGGTTATTTCCCTTTACTTCATACCATGGAGTATTTTGAGGTTATTTCCCTTTACTTCATGCCATGGAGTTTTTTAGGGTTATTTTCATTTACTTCATACCATGGAGTATTTTGGGGTTATTTCCCTTTACTTCATGCCATGGAGTATTTTAGGGTTATTTTCATTTACTTTACACCATGGGGTATTTTGAGGTTATTTCCCTTTACTTCATGCCATGGAGTTTTTTATGGTTATTTTCATTTACTTCATACCATGAGGTATTTTAGGGTTATTTTCATTTACTTTATACCATGAGGTATTTTAGGGTTATTTTCATTTACTTTATACCATGAGGTATTTTAGGGTTATTTTCATTTACTTTATACCATGAGGTATTTTAGGGTTATTTCCCTTTACTTCATACCATGGAGTATTTTGGGGTTATTTTCATTTACTTTATACTATGAGGTATTTTAGGGTTATTTTCATTTACTTTATACCATGAGGTATTTTGGGGTTATTTTCATTTACTTTATACCATGAGGTATTTTAGGGTTATTTTCATTTACTTTATACCATGAGGTATTTTAGGGTTATTTTCATTTACTTTATACCATGGAGTTTTTTAGGGTTATTTTCATTTACTTCATACCATGGATTATTTTGGGGTTATTTTCATTTACTTCATACCATGGAGTATTTTGGGGTTATTTCCCTTTACTTCATACCATGGAGTATTTTGAGGTTATTTCCCTTTACTTCATACCATGGAGTATTTTGAGGTTATTTCCCTTTACTTCATGCCATGGAGTATTTAAGGGTTATTTCCCTTTACTTCATACCATGGAGTATTTTGAGGTTATTTCCCTTTACTTCATGCCATGGAGTTTTTTAGGGTTATTTTCATTTACTTCATACCATGGAGTATTTTGGGGTTATTTCCCTTTACTTCATGCCATGGAGTATTTTAGGGTTATTTTCATTTACTTTACACCATGGGGTATTTTGAGGTTATTTCCCTTTACTTCATGCCATGGAGTTTTTTAGGGTTATTTTCATTTACTTCATACCATGGAGTATTTTGGGGTTATTTCCCTTTACTTCATGCCATGGAGTATTTTAGGGTTATTTTCATTTACTTTATACCATGAGGTATTTTAGGGTTATTTTCATTTACTTTATACCATGAGGTATTTTAGGGTTATTTTCATTTACTTTATACCATGATGTATTTTAGGGTTATTTTCATTTACTTTATACCATGAGGTATTTTAGGGTTATTTCCCTTTACTTCATACCATGGAGTATTTTGGGGTTATTTTCATTTACTTTATACCATGAGGTATTTTAGGGTTATTTCCCTTTACTTCATACCATGGAGTATTTTGGGGTTATTTTCATTTACTTTATACCATGAGGTATTTTAGGGTTATTTCCCTTTACTTCATGCCATGGAGTTTTTTAGGGTTATTTTCATTTACTTCATACCATGGGGTATTTTGGGGTTATTTCCCTTTACTTCATACCATGGAGTATTTTGGGGTTATTTCCCTTTACTTCATGCCATGGAGTATTTTGAGGTTATTTCCCTTTACTTCATACCATGGAGTATTTTGGGGTTATTTCCCTTTACTTCATACCATGGAGTATTTTGGGGTTATTTCCCTTTACTTCATGCCATGGAGTATTTTAGGGTTATTTTCATTTACTTTATACCATGAGGTATTTTAGGGTTATTTCCCATTACTTCATGCCATGGAGTTTTTTAGGGTTATTTTCATTTACTTCATACCATGGAGTATTTTGGGGTTATTTCCCTTTACTTCATGCCATGGAGTATTTTAGGGTTATTTTCATTTACTTCATACCATGGGGTATTTTGAGGTTATTTCCCTTTACTTCATGCCATGGAGTATTTTAGGGTTATTTTCATTTACTTCATACCATGGGGTATTTTGAGGTTATTTCCCTTTACTTCATGCCATGGAGTTTTTTAGGGTTATTTTCATTTACTTCATACCATGGGGTACTTTGAGGTTATTTCCCTTTACTTCATGCCATGGAGTTTTTTAGGGTTATTTTCATTTACTTCATACCATGGAGTATTTTGAGGTTATTTCCCTTTACTTCATGCCATGGAGTATTTTTGGGTTATTAGCTTTTACTTCATGCAATGGAGTTTTTTAGGGTTATTTTCATTTACTTCATGCCATGGAGTTTTTTAGGGTTATTTCCCTTTACATTATACCATGGAGTATTTTGGGGTTATTTCCCTTTACTTCATACCATGGAGTATTTTAGGGTTATTTTCATTTACTTCATGCCATGGAGTTTTTTAGGGTTATTTCCCTTTACATTATACCATGGGGTATTTTGAGGTTATTTCCCTTTACTTCATGCCATGGAGTATTTTGAGGTTATTTCCCTTTACTTCATGCCATGGAGTATTTTGAGGTTATTTTCATTTACTTCATACCATGAGGTATTTTGAGGTTATTTTCATTTACTTCATACCATGGGGTATTTTGGGGTTATTTCCCTTTACTTCATACCATGGAGTATTTTGAGGTTATTTTCATTTACTTCATACCATGGGGTATTTTGGGGTTATTTCCCTTTACTTCATGCCATGGGGTATTTTGGGGTTATTTCCCTTTACTTTATACCATGGGGTATTTTGAGGTTATTTCCCTTTACTTCATACCATGGAGTATTTTGAGGTTATTTCCCTTTACTTCATGCCATGGAGTATTTTGAGGTTATTTCCCTTTACTTCATGCCATGGAGTATTTTAGGGTTATTTCCCTTTACTTCATACCATGGAGTATTTTGGGGTTATTTCCCTTTACTTCATACCATGGAGTATTGTGAGGTTATTTCCCTTTACTTCATACCATGGATTATTTTGGGGTTATTTCCCTTTACTTCATGCCATGGAGTATTTTAGGGTTATTTTCATTTACTTCATACCATGGAGTATTTTGGGGTTATTTCCCTTTACTTCATGCCATGGAGTATTTTAGGGTTATTTCCCTTTACTTAATGCCATGGAGTATTTTGAGGTTATTTTCATTTACTTCATGCCATGGAGTATTTTGAGGTTATTTCCCTTTACTTCATGCCATGGAGTATTTTTAGGTTATTTCCCTTTACTTCATACCATGGAGTATTTTGAGGTTATTTCCCTTTACTTCATGCCATGGAGTTTTTTAGGGTTATTTCCCTTTACTTCATACCATGGAGTATTTTGGGGTTATTTCCCTTTACTTCATACCATGGAGTATTTTGAGGTTATTTTCATTTACTTCATACCATGGAGTATTTTGAGGTTATTTTCATTTACTTCATACCATGGGGTATTTTGGGGTTATTTCCCTTTACTTCATGCCATGGAGTATTTTGAGGTTATTTTCATTTACTTCATGCCATGGAGTATTTTGAGGTTATTTCCCTTTACTTCATGCCATGGAGTATTTTGAGGTTATTTCCCTTTACTTCATACCATGGAGTATTTTGAGGTTATTTCCCTTTACTTCATACCATAAAGTTTTTTAAGGTTATTTCCCTTTACTTCATACCATGGGGTATTTTGAGGTTATTTCCCTTTACTTCATGCCATGGAGTTTTTTAGGGTTATTTCCCTTTACTTCATACCATGGAGTATTTTGGGGTTATTTCCCTTTACTTCATACCATGGAGTATTTTGAGGTTATTTCCCTTTACTTCATACCATGGAGTTTTTTAGGGTTATTTCCCTTTACTTCATACCATGGAGTATTTTTCAGTTATTTCCCTTTACTTCATACCATGGAGTATTTTGAGGTTATTTCCCTTTACTTCATGCCATGGAGTTTTTTAGGGTTATTTCCCTTTACTTCATACCATGGAGTATTTTGGGGTTATTTCCCTTTACTTCATGCCATGGAGTATTTTGAGGTTATTTCCCTTTACTTCATACCATGGAGTTTTTTAGGGTTATTTCCCTTTACTTCATGCCATGGAGTATTTTGGGGTTATTTCCCTTTACTTCATACCATGGAGTATTTTAGGGTTATTTCCTATTACTTCATACCATGGAGTATTTTGAGGTTATTTCCCTTTACTTCATACCATGGAGTTTTTTAGGGTTATTTCCCTTTACTTCATACCATTGAGTGTTTTGGGGTTATTTCCCTTTACCTCATACCATGGAGTATTTTAGGGTTATTTCCCTTTACTTCATACCATTGAGTATTTTAGGGTTATTTCCCTTTACTTCATACCATGGATTATTTTGGGGTTATTCCCGTCTCGCATCACGTCGAGACGGGATAAATAATCAAAAGCTAAACTGCAGAAACCAGTTGTACCTCAAGGATAACAGATAACCAATAGTTTGTCTTGATTGGCTGCTAAATCGAGAGATAGCTGCTGATTGGCCAACAAATAAGCAGAGCTAAGTTAGGGATGAAAACCCGTATAATTACGGGGCGGTAGCAATCATAATAGGCCGACCCCTGTTCGTAGCAACTCAAGAAAAGCCGAGCAATCACGAATCGGTTATGATGAAAAAATAAGGGAAAAAATATTCAAGAAAATGAGAATCAAACTGTTTTAAAAGGAAAGTGGCATTGATTTATGTGTGTTTATCATAAAATGTGAATCATAAAACTTAAACTGGGAAAAATATGCAAGATAATGGGAATCAAACTGCTTTAAAAGGAAAGTGGCATTGATTTGTGTATGTTTATCATAAAATGTGCATCATGAAACTTAAACGGAGAAACACGGAAATTGCCATTTTCGCAAACATGTCTACATCAACTATATTGGCGAATATGATGCATATAGGAACTAAACCCAATGCATTCTTGGATACTGCCTCTGATCGGTATTTTATGGACAAATTACTCTGGTTAGGAGAAAAATTTTAATTCTTTTCCTGCTTACTGACAAGGTTCACATCAACTATCTTACAATGTATGATGCATTTAGTGATGCTTAGCACAGTGCATGCTTCAGTTGCTGACTGACCTATATTTTGCGGTTGCCTGATTTGGCTATCTAAACATTGTGTATTTATAATGAAGTGATGTAAATAATAACAATACATATTGCTGTTTAACATTAAAAAAACAGTATATATTTTTGTCCACAAAGAAAAATAAAGCTTAGAGATGGCTAGCTTTTTAGGAAAGCTAATACTTGTTTCTCTTTCCATAGAGTATTTTGGGGTTATTTCCCTTTACTTCATGCCATTAGTATTTTAGGGTTATTTCCCTTTACTTTATACCATAGAGTATTTTTGGGTTATTTCCCTTTACTTCATACCATGGAGTATTTTGGGGTTATTTCCCTTTACATTATACCATGGAGTATTTTGGGGTTATTTCCCTTTACTTCATACAATGGAGTTTTTTTGTGGTTATTTCCCTTTACTTTATACCATGCAGTATTTTGTTGTTATTTCCCTTTACTTCAGAGCATATGGTATTTTGGGGCTATTTCCCTTTACTTAATGCCATGGAGTATTTTAAGGTTATTTCCCTTTATTTTATACCATGGAGTATTTTGGGGTTATTTCCCTTTACCTCATACTGTGTGGAATATTTTGGGATTATTTCCCTTTACTTCATGACATTGAGTATTTTGGTGTTATTTCCCTTTACTTCATGCCATGGAGTATCTTTAGGGTTATTGGAGTGTCTTTAGGGTTATTTCCCTTTACTTCATGCCATGGAGTATTTTAGGGTTATTTCCCTTTACTTTATACCATGAGGTATTTTGGGGTTATTTCCCTTTACTTAATGCCATGGAGTATTTTAGGGTTATTTCCCTTTACTTTATACCATGGAGTATTTTGAGGTTATTTCCCTTTACTTTATACCATGGAGTATTTTGGGGTTATTTCCCTTTACTTTATACCATAGAGTATTTTTGGGTTATTTCCCTTTACTTCATACCATGGAGTATTTTGGGGTTATTTCCCTTTACATTATACCATGGAGTATTTTGGGGTTATTTCCCTTTACTTCATACAATGGAGTTTTTTGTGGTTATTTCCCTTTACTTTATACCATGCAGTATTTTGTTGTTATTTCCCTTTACTTCAGAGCATATGGTATTTTGGGGCTATTTCCCTTTACTTAATGCCATGGAGTATTTTAAGGTTATTTCCCTTTATTTTATACCATGGAGTATTTTGGGGTTATTTCCCTTTACCTCATACTGTGTGGAATATTTTGGGATTATTTCCCTTTACTTCATGACATTGAGTATTTTGGTGTTATTTCCCTTTACTTCATGCCATGGAGTATCTTTAGGGTTATTGGAGTATCTTTAGGGTTATTTCCCTTTACTTCATGCCATGGAGTATTTTAGGGTTATTTCCCTTTACTTTATACCATGAGGTATTTTGGGGTTATTTCCCTTTACTTAATGCCATGGAGTATTTTAGGGTTATTTCCCTTTACTTTATACCATGGAGTATTTTGAGGTTATTTCCCTTTACTTTATACCATGGAGTATTTTGGGGTTATTTCCCTTTACTTTATACCATGGAGTATTTTGGTGTTATTTCCCTTTACTTCATGCCATGGAGTATCTTTAGGGTTATTTCCCTTTACTTCATGCCATGGAGTATATTAGGGTTATTTCCCTTTACTTTATACCATGGGGTATTTTGGGGTTATTTCCCTTTACTTCATGCCATGGAGTATTTTAGGGTTATTTCCCTTTACTTTATACCATGGAGTATTTTGGGGTTATTTCCCTTTACTTCAGGGCATATGGTATTTGGGGTTTTTACCATTGAGTATTTTGGGTATACCACTTTCCTTATGATTTATATCATTTGCTTATATCAGAGAATCAAAAATGTGTATTTTCTGAGAATGGTGTGTATCTGAATTTTGTTATCATTCATGCGAAGTAGAATCCCTGTAATAATAATGAATTCATAGTAATTATGTCTCCCCCACATGGTGGGGAGACATATGTTTTTGTCATGTCCGTCTCTCCCTCCGTCTGTCTGTCTGTCACAAAGTTATTCCAAATAACTCCTCTGAAACTACTTAACCAAATTTTACGAAACTTAGTATGTGACAAGTACACCATATGTAGTTGTGCACATTACCAGGAAATTCTGATCCTCAAAATTTTGTGATGGAGTTGTGGCCCTTTGAACGTAGAATTATCCAAAAATTCCTTAAAAATCATGGTTTCCGCTCAAAATTCCTTCCAAATCATGGTTTCCGCTCAACTCCTCTGAAACTTCAGAACCAAATTTTATGAAACTTGGTACATAGCAAGTACACCATATCAGGGGTCTGGAAGTTTTCCCTGCCCATTTCAGGCATTTTACCCCCTAAGAAATTACCAAATCCCATGGTAGTGAATATTGGTCTCGGGTCGTTTCCTACCGAAACTTGTTTGCACATCGGGTCGATTAGCCACGACAATGTGAATAAGCAGGTTGTACCATGGAATTTGGGATGGCTCCTACGATGTATGCATCATGTGAAAAAGAAAATATATGCAGCAATACATTCTCCTGCCTGAAAAGTCTTTATTGGAAAATGATGTTGTCTATGAAACAAAATAATGGGAAACGGCATTATTTTGATTAATATCCCGGCGAATTTTTCATTAACCGGAAATAGAAAGTTGTCACCTAATTGCCACAAGTTCGGACCCGAATTGAATTTATACGTCATTCAGCGATTGATGCTCTTTACACGTTTTTATTATTAAATGAAATAATCATTTTTGTTCTCATTATTTTCAATGAATTTTTATTCAAATTGGTTTTCTCTTGATTTATGTAACGTTTAGTCACATTGGCGCTTGCGTAGTGTACAATTTTGACCGCTCGTGTTTTTCATTAAAGCACCTGTACTGTAAAGTTGTCTTATTTTCTTTAGCAATGTGATATAGAAACTATATCACATTGATCTATTATATTCAATCTCTGTTGCTTCAAAATGTTGTTGCAATAGCATGTTTACGATATGGATGAAGCAGATCTGTCACCTGTTGACCTTATTACGTAATCACCGGTCGGTGGTCAATAAACACATGTCAGCGACAGGAAATAGCCTTAGGGTTGATTTATAATACAAATTGAAGGGATTAAATCCAAGAAATGATTATTGCATGTAAGATGTCCGATTTTGGCAAATCTTAGTCGGTCATTTTAGTGTAAATTTCGGTCATGTCCTACAAATATGACCATTTCCAGACCCATGCACCATATGTAGTTGTGCATATTACTAGGAAATTTTTTTCCTAAAAATTTTGTGGGAGTTTTGCATCTTTGAACTTAGAATTTTTCCAGACATTCCTCACAAATCATGATTTCCGCTCAACCCCTCTGAAACTACTGCACCAATTTTTTCAACACTTGGTAAGTAGTAAGTACACCATATTTAGTTGTGCATAGTACCAGGGAATTTGTATTCTCAAAATTTTATGGTAGTTATCGGACTTTTAACTTAGATTTTGTACTGAAAATCCACATTGGGAATGGGGGGAGACATTGTTTTGTATGCAAAAACAAACTTTAATTGAATATCAGCTTATTGTTGCCCACTGCAAAACAGAAAGGGCAATAGATATAGATACCTCTGTCTGGCAAATTTAACCAACTAGTTAGTGCTCTGAAGCCTAGAATTCTTGTCATATTTTTATTAAATTAAAATTCAATGTTTATATAACAATATCTTCAAATTTTTACACACATTTTGTTGAACGAGTTATGCCCTTAGAATTGTCAATTATATGTAAATTGTCTTGTAGGCATTCTCATGCTTAATTTCTTGTCAGATTTTCGTAAAATTTAAATCAAATGATTATATCTTAGACAAGCAGCGTTTCCGTTAACACACGTTTGTGCGTGTTTTACGCATAAAAAACATTTTTGACCCCCAAAAATATTACCCAGAGGGTCATCATGACACAGCAAATTATGTACTACAAATTTTTTAATACCCTTATGATCCAGCAGGGTATATTATTTACCGTAGACATACTTTTTGGAAAGTGTAAAATCTGGTATCCTTTGTGTTGCCGTCTAAGGAAAACGATTATTTTCAACAGTAACCAGTTTGTTACTTCCGGAAATCCTCAGACTTTATCTTCCAACACTAAAGACAGTTTTATACACATGGAACGATACGCTTCCTAACTTTGAATACATTTTATTTGATTTAAGGCAACACTTCAAGCAAATAAACGGTCAACTGGCGATGATAAAATTGATAAGTTTATTCCAAAATGAGCATGGCGAGAACGATTGTTTTTGAAGCAGGATCGAAGTAGCGCAACATCATTATCAAATACTACGAAATACAAACTTTTGCAATCGTCTGTTTTAAAACCTTTCAGAAATCAGCTTTAGAATGACCTTGGTGTACTGTTGATCATATACTTGACAAAAAAAGTATTATCCTTTTGGCTTTCAGACATCTATTAAAGTTTCAACTGTAGTAACAGGTTATTTTCAGCTGTTCAATACCTCTACCCTCTACATACCTTGTGTAGTTTTCTTAATGAAAACTAAACAGATACAAATAAATAAGCATTCATATATTACCTTTGCTTTGTTTCCAGAGAAGTACTAAATAGTTGCCTTCTTTTAAATTCTGGTTAGATACACATGTATGATACTATGATATATTCTTTTTTCATAAACAATTGTTGAAATCATTTGTATTAGTATATTAAACACGAAACAAAACAACATTTTTTGCATACACCAGATATGCATGTATTATTTCAGAGGTATAAATAATTCATTCAGAAATTATATTACAATCTCTCTAAATGTAATTTAATGCTGTGGTATATATTGTTTACTCTTGTTTGCAACATTGTTCGATAAAAGTATTTTGTCATCAAAGATATGAGTTTGATAATCCAGTAGTTTTATGCGAGATATGCCCCTGAAAAACGTGTATGGAAATGGTATATTCTTAATGTTTTGCCATATTTTTATGAAATTTAAATCATAATGTGAGCTAACTACAGCCCAAGTCAATTCCTTCTGTCTGAAAACCAATTACATGACTGTATGATATTTATACACTGTCCTTCAATGTTTTCTGTTCTACAGGAAAGTCTACTGGGTAGATAGTAGGAAATCCTCCATGTATGTAATAGAACTCAACAGGATTAGTCAGCTGACATTAATGTATGATATTTATACACTGTACTTCAATGTTTTCTGTTCTACAGGAAAGTCTACTGGGTAGATAGTAGAAAGTCCTCCATGTACGTTATTGAACTCAACGGGACCAGTCAGCTGACATTAACGAAAGGTGGATTTATGAAGAGTCCTAGAGCACTGGTGGCTGATCCTAGACATGGGTGATTATTTTTTATTTCTTTTAAAGAAATCTGTCAACTTGTGTTCATATAACAACTCAGTGTTTTCCGTCCTTATCAAGAATTAGATTTCTATAAGAGTTATTCCATAATTATTACATGGGGGTGGGGAGGGGGGTCAGACTTGGGCATCACAATATATGTGTTATATTGTTAGATTTTTTGTTGCATTTTCCTTATTGGCCCAAGTATCTGCCTGAGACTCCTATATCAAGTCTGAGAGCTTTGCTTGAGGTCCGATACAAGGGACAAAGCAATGTCATAATCTGTTCATCATATATTTTAACAAGAACAGTCTTAAACTTGTTTGAAAAATAAAGTTTATGTTATGTTTTGTTCATTTATAAACAAAATTAATAATTTCTCAAGACATTATCACGTTCTGCAACATCACTATTTACAACATTCTGATGATGATGATGATGATGTTCTGATAGGAGGTCTAATACACTTATTAACCTGCGTCTTTAGTAACATCATTTGATCTGATGCCAGGTTACAACTTCCGGCTTTATTGCATCGGCAAAAATGTCCAAAATAAATTTGTATTAGTGACTCCTAAACATCCCAGGTAATCTTATACATGTAAAGGTGCAATGTATTTGTGACCTTTTAGTGATTTCCAACTAAAGCAGCTACTTTGACATTTATAGTAATAAATTGTGTGTTGTGTATAATACTGGCTGTTTTTTCTCAGTTTGTGGGTTCAAATCTCACAGGAAGGGTACAATCGACTCCAATCTTAATTAATAAGGATTGTCAGTTTTCCTACCAAAGGTCGTTGGTTTTTTCCAGGTACTCCGGCTTCCTCTCCAATATAAAATGTGAAAAATTGCTGAAACATCCTTAAAACAAACACTGTTTTGCTTACACAATCATCTTCAGCCTGGGTGAGTCTTAATCAAAACACTTAAGAACATTGGATTGCTTGTGTATTAAACGAAGCCAATACACAATGTGTGACTTGAAACGATAAGGACCACATTTTATATGGAATGCTATCGGGGTCAAAATTCATAATGCTTCATTCGTCATTCTTCATCCTTCATTCATCATTTGTCATGCTTAATTCATTATTCTACATCCATAATTCATCTTTTGTCATGCTTAATTCATTATTATTAATTCTATATTCTTAGTTCTATATTCTTTAGTGTTAATTCTTTATTCTTTATTGTAAATTCGTTATCCCATATTATGAATTCATAATTCTTATTTTCACATTTCTTTCTTCTTTCGTCGATATTTGTATTTCTTAATAAAAGAAGACTAGTTTAGAATAAGCATTTTGAAAGAAAGAATATTGAACGAAGCATAAAGAAGTAAGAATAAAGCATTTTGAATATTGAATGAAGAATTAAGCACATAGGACAAACGATGAAGACTACTACAAATAACCAAATATGAATAATGAAAAACATTTCTCGCACTGCATCCAAGCGTTTAATTTTTTGTTTCCACAAGGGTCGTATGGAGTCTCTTGAGCTTTTTCATTTTATTTAAAACATTCAGTACTAGATCCGCTAGAACCCTACTTCTGAATAATTAAAATAGACATAATTGTGTGCATCTGTTGTTATTACTTGCTGCTATTGATTACATGGAACTGTATTCTGTTAAAAATAGAGCCTACGCTACTTATTATATAAATGTACAGAATCAAAGTTTTCATATTTGTATAATATTGTGAATGTGACTGTGAGGAAAAATGTAAACTGTTTATTCCAATGTAAAAACAATTACATAGGTAACAGAGTAGACCATCACATGACCTACCAGTCGAAAAATCTGGAATGCCCACTGGCACTTGTCTCAGAAATGTTTGTACCCATATACGTGAAAAAAATTTTCAGACACTAGCCCCAGTTGTAATACCTTAAGGTCATACCCATTTCCACTTAAATATTTTAGAAACTATAGCTCATATATTGTTTTTGTGGTCTAACGGAGAAGAATATACAGATATTCTTGGTATACTAGGCCCACACATTTTAAACTTAAGGGTGACTTGCAGTCAAGGACCACACATCTTATGTGACGAATGCAGTCCAGAAATACAATGTTCAATTTTTGATTGTTGATGTAGGTATCTGTACTGGACAGATTGGAATCTATCCCCATGTATTGGACGTATTGGAATGGATGGATCCAACGCTACCAGGATTATTACAGAGAGGATTGGCTGGCCAAATGCCCTGGCTATTGACTACGAGACTGATCGTTTGTGGTGGGGAGATGCTCATTTAGACTTTATAGAGTAAGTAATACAGAGGATTGGCTGGCCTAATGGCCTATCTTCTCTCAAAAAAAAAAAATTTTTTAAATCTGGAATCCAGAAAAATGTTTTACACTGGATACATCCTCCCCATACTTAATTATTGTTGTATAGTTTGGGTTAGTTGTGGGAAAGATGGACTAAATCGAATTTCATTATTATATTATTATTATATTATTAATGTCCTAGCTATTGACTACGAGACTGATCGTTTGTGGTGGGGAGATGCTCATTTAGACTTTATAGAGTAAGTATTACAGAGAGGATTGGTGACAGGTGACTGACTGGCAAGTTAACTGTACTCATCATAAGCTACCATTGGACCAGATGGCTGGTCTAATGCCCTAGCTATTGACTTTGAGACTGATCATTTGTTGTGGGTATCATGTTTCCCCACTTTGGTCGGGAGAGACATACTGTTTTTGTCCTGTCTATCTTTATTAATTATTTATCTTTATTATTAGGGTTTGGGTAATGAACCCTTCTAAACAAAGATATTATTTGGGTTTGGGTAATGAACCCTTCTAAACAAAGATATTAGTTAATGCTTTATTGCTGTTACAGATTGTTGGAGTATAACATGTCTTGTTCATGCAGTTTTTGTCTCGCCTCCGACAATAGATGCCGGAGGCTAGACACATATATATGGGAATCCGGCAGGGGTGGCGGTGTTAACTCTTGGACATTTTGCCTTATATCTTTGTAAGCTTAAGCCCTAGGTCCATCAAATTTGGTCCAATGATATCTTATGATGAGTACTTGCCAGTCAGTCACCTATCACGTGACCTTGACCTCAATTTCATGGTCCAGCAAGTTATGTAAAAGTTTTTGTATTAGGGCAGTTTGTCTGTAATCATGCATTGTAGGGTTACAATATATGTTATATAGGTTGCTGATGAATAGTACATGGCTGTCTGATAGGTGTCACTTTATCTTGACCTCAATTTCACAGTCCACTGACTACGTTTAAGTTTTTGTATTATGGCAGTTCCTCTGTAGCCATGCATGGTAGGATTACAATATTTAATATATAACTTGCTAATAATTAGTACATTAGTGTCTGGCAGGTGTCAATTTATCTTGACCTAAATTTCATGGTTCAGCGACTATGTGTTACCTGATCTCAGTGATTTTGTTGCATTTTTAGCTCACCTGACCCAAAGGGCGGTGGCGGCTGCATCTGTAAACTTTTTACATTTTAATCTTCTTCTCTGAAACCACTTGGCCAATTGAAACCAAACTTGGCCATAGTGTTCATTGGATGAACCTTTACAAAGTTTGTGTTTTTTATTTGGATTGGTAAACCAATATGGCCACCACTGCAAGACTTAGTTTAACATTGGACCCTATGGAAAAAAAGTTTAAAAAGGCTTCTTCTAAAACCATTGAAATCAATCAAAATAATAATAATAATAATAATAATAAATGCTTTATTTAAAGAGGGTAACTCAGTTAGTTAAAAACTAATCTTCCCTGAGGCCCTCATAAAGTTCGTCATACAAAGTTACATGAATACAAGAGATAACATAATACATGTATTACACAATTACAAAAAAAAAGAAAGAAAAAGAAAAGGAAAAAAATATAAAATGAAAGTTCACATTACAATTAAAATAATGAAGCATACAAACACATATCATCAAAACTGATGAACAAGAAACATTAAACATGTAAATGTTAAGGTCCATATTGTATACAAAGTATAACATTATAAATTGTCTAAATTATCTCTTGATTTTGTGTATTCAAGAAAAATGATTTTAATTTAATCTTAAAAGTATCTAGAGATTTAGAGGAACGTACAGTGATTGGAAGTCTATTCCAGAGAAAAGGTCCAGAATAGAAAAAGGATTGTTTAAAAAGTTCTGTTTTTGGTTTTGGAATACACAAATCTCCATTTGTTGCATTTCGTAATTGATAAGGCACAAAACTTACTACCAATATTGTTTGGATGGTCCTCTATAAAGTTTATGTTTTCTATGCCAACTGAAAATTCAAAATGGCTGCCACCGTAGGACTTAGTTTAACATAGAACCCTTTGGGAAAAAGTTTTATAAGGCTTCTTATCTGAAACCGGTTAACCAATGGAAAAAAAACTTACTAGCAATATTGTTTGGATGGTCCTCTATAAAGTTTGTGTTTTTTATGACAATGGAAATTCAAAATGGCCACCAACACAGGACTTAGTTTAACATAGGACCATATGGGAAAAAGTTTAAAAGGCTTCTTCTCTGAAACCGTTTAACCAATCAAAACAAAACTTACTAGCAATATTGTTTGGATGGTCCTCTGTAAATTTTATGTTTTTTATGACAATTGGAAATTTAAAATGGCCACCAACATAGGACGTAGTTTAACATAGGACCCTATTGGAAAATTTTTTAAAAGGGTTAACCAATCGAAACAATACTTACTAGCAATATTGTTTGGATGATCCTCTATAAAGTTCATGTTTTTCATCCCAATCAGAAATTCAAAATGGCCACCACGCAGGACTTTGTTTAACATTGCACCCTAAGTGAAAAAAGTTAAAAATGGCTTCTTCTCTGAAACCTGTTAACCAATTGAATCAAAACTTACTACCAGTATTGTTTTGATGGTCCTTTATAAAGTTTGTGTTTGCCAATTGGAAAATCAAAATGGTCGCCACCGCAGGACTTTGTTTAACATAGACCCTTTTGGAAAAATTTTAAAAAGGCTTCTTCTCTTTTATTTAAAAAAATTTTTTTTTTTGCAAAAAAAGATAAAAGAGCGACCATCAGAGCTACGTTTTCGCAGCTATTGTAAAACTAGTTAAAAATTACAACACTGTGAATCCTAAAAAAATGTATTTAATGTAAAATGCACTTTTACAAGTATGTAAACATATTTAAAATAAAAAAATTAAAATGACTGCCAAAATACTAATTTTTATTATGTGTAAATCATTGCAATACTAGTTTAACACTGGCAGCATCGTATTTGCAATTTCAGGCTCCGGAATTTTTCCAAACTTCTTTTATTTTGAACAAGTTTCCCGTCATATTTTACCGCTCCGTAGTTTGTACAAGGTAAACGTCAGACGGTAATCAGCTTACCCTGTTTTACTATGGCGCGTAAACACGATAACAAGATGCAGCTACCAAAATATGAAGATTTTTTATTAAAATGGAAACAAAATTGAACAGCAAGTCGCCCTTCAATGGAAGCCATGAATAATATAGACATTGCCTGTTCTTATGGTTTTCTGTTGGGATTTTTGTCATAAATTGTGAAATATTTAGACAGAATTTGGGAAATTTACTCCAGGGGAAACAGTCGAAATTTGGATGCAAATTCAAGCTAACAAAATCACTGGATCTTGACCTCAATTTCACGGTCCAGTGACTATGTTAAAATTTTTGTATTAGGTAAGTTTCTCTTTAATCATGCATTGTATATTTTTAAACATAACAATTTAATGCTATTTACCTAATGCTATTAAGTTTTTTTTTTTCATTACTTATGTGGAAAGCAGGCGAGACATATTTCTGTGTCCATACTTGTTCAAATTACTCAACACTTCACAGATGATGCAGATGATCATTTTAAATCAAAGTTGATCAGTTGTGGTTCCATTTAAATTATACATGTATATAATCAAGTTCCATGATTGATTAATCAGAAAAAAGAAGGAATGGAAAATAACGAATAGAGTGTAGGTTCACATCAATAATAATGATAGACTGTTAGTATTTCAAATTCTGCATTATTTATTTCAATCCATTGTTAATAACCATACATGTATCATTTAAGGTAAATGGTTGATTGAAAGGAGTAGGTAGGTAGGTAAAAGGAAAAATTTGGCCCAATCTTCAAATTAATTTTTTTCACCAGATTATCAATTGTCTGTGGAACTCAACAACAAACAATGGACAGTGTTGAGCACAGAAGGTTTGCATCCTTAAATAAGGATTTAATGGACTTCTAATTGGAAATTTACATGCAAAGAACACTAAAAAGCTGACACATACAGTGGTGAAAATGTTTAGGGAAAATTAGGTGAAAATTATCAATAATATAAAAAATACAGTCTTACTCTTAGTCAATACAAGTTGTATATATTTACCTCAAGTTGTATATCAACCGAGGACATAATGCTATCTATATTTGATTGGTTCAGCATATGTAATTATTATATGAATAATTGATTGTTTTATATAGTAAGACCAGTTACACTATAGAATATGACATTCTCTGTAATTGTAGATTTTCTGACTTGGATGGTAGCAATCGTCACATTGTACTGCAAGGGAAAGTGCCACACCCCTTTGCTATGACTATATTTGAAGACTGGATATATTGGACGGACTGGAATCATTTGTCTGTGGAGAAAGCCAACAAATACACAGGGGCTAATCATACAGTCCTTCAGAAGATGCCACACAGACCTATGGACATACATATATATCATCCACTGAAGCAGCCATTTTGTAAGTTACAGACATTATGGCATTAATAGTACTTGAATGGACTATTTGGACAACGATACTGTACATTTCATTTTATTCAATTACTTGATGCCTTCTTGACGAGTTGAAGATTTTTCCCACTAGCCATTCTTAAATAATTGAAGTTCCATCTCAAGCAAATCATATTTTTCCCAATAAACTACAGCACCATGCCAAAAGTGAGTCCCATTTTTCCAATATGGCCGCTAATGACCACAATGTACACTTGTGAAAAAAAAGATTTACTTACCAATGCAGACACAATTACTGTTAATATTTGGTTATACATCCTTTTCTGACTATAACCTCTCTGCATCTCTGTGGAAGGCTATTATAAAGTCTTTGAATATATAATAAAGGCACTTTGTTCCAGAGAGAATAAAGTTCCAGCTCAAGATCAGCTTTGGATGTGACATGAATAAGTCTAGTTTTTAGTTTATTTTTCATCAGTAGCCAAATATTTTCGATCGGGCTTAAATCGGGACTTTGTGCTGGCCATTGTAACACAGTTAGGTTATTGTCTCGTTTCCACTGTTCACACAGTCGAGATTTATGACAAGGTGCATTGTCTTCTTGAAAGTAGTAGGGGTTTGCTCCAAAGTTTTTAGCAATTACTGGCCACAAGTTATTTTCTAGTGTGTCAATATATTTTTCAGAGTTCATATAACCATTTACCATGGATAAAGTCCCAACACCATCATAAGTTATACATCCCCAGACCATCAGTTTAATAGTTGACTGAGCTCCTATGCTAATGTATCCAAGGCATTCAGGTCTCCAACGTTCTGCAGTTTTTCTCCACACTTTAACTTCTCCACCGGGTTTGATTATCACCATCATTTCGTCACTGAAGATCACTCTTTTCCAATAGTTGTTAACAGTTTTAAATTTCCTAGCCATACACCATGCAAGACGCTTTTTACGGTTAGTTTCCCTTATCCCCATACGTTTTCGAACAGTGCATCGTTTATATCCCAATTTGTGCAAATTTCTCTGAACAGTCCACCTAGACACTTTAACAGGAGTAACTTGGTTGAACTGGCTTGAAATTTCACCTAAATGAAGTCTACGGTTAACTTTCACCAACCTCTGAAGTTGACGCTGCCCCCGTGCTCCTAATATTTTTGGTCTGCCACTTCTCGGTTTATTTTCACAGTTTTCAGGACTGTCGTAGTGATGAACAACTTTACTTACTGTTGAGCGGTTCAATTTAAGCATTCTACTGATTTCTGTAACTCGATGTCCTCTTTGTTTAAGTTTTATGATGTTTTTCCGAGTTCCTGGTGACAATTCTTTACCGTGCTTAGCCATTTTGTTTTTCGCTTTTGTGTTTGTTTACATCAGCAGCAGACGACCTTGAAACTTCCGGTTTACAGAAGTTACTTCACTGTCATTCACCGTATAATCGAAAAATTATTTTTTATTTGACGTTCACTAGTAAAAATGTCGCCGACTTTACAGGTAAGAAAAACGATTTTAGCGGCCATATTGTTTTGGGACTCACTTTTGGCACGGTGCTGTATTTCTTGTCTTGTCAAATAATGATTTTCAGAGGGTAGTTTCAGGCACCTGTATTGGTTATACCAGCTAGAGTCTCAAACATCAATTATTGTCTAACACTAATGCCTTGAGCCATACATTCAGTCAGACTGAACTAAAAGTATCTGGCCAGGTCCTGTGGTTAGCCTATTTTGGGAAGTATGCCTTCCACCACCAGCCACCCCTTCCCTTTCATTTATTATACCCTATGCAACAAAGTTGAGTAGGGTATAACATTTTTGACTGGTCCATCAGTCTGTCTGTCTGTCTGTTAGTCCTATTCTTGTAAGCTCAACTCCCCTGTAACTATTAATCAGAACTTTATGAAACTTGATAGGAATGAAGGACATCATATGTAGTTGTGCATATCAACAGGAACGTTTGATGCAATATTTTTTGTAGGAGTTATTTTCATGTTGAACTTTGAGATTTTTCAAAATATTCTTTTAAGTGCAACTCCTCTGTAACTACTGATCAGAATTTCATGAAACTTGGTATGAATGAAGGACAGCATATGCATATCCACAGGAAATTATGATACAATATTTTTTGTAGGAGTTATATAGAATATATGTATGAAACAACAATGATTATTTACTGTGACCTTTGACCTTTTATGTCAAACTGCCTTTTAAGGACGATTACTTTACCCGGCCACACAAAGTGGTGATACCCTCCATATGGATATGAGTATCTGTCCGTGCCTCGGTAGTTTCCAGATGATAACTTGAAAATGTGTCAGCTGATTTTATTTAAACTTTGCACAGCAATTAAAAAATACTATAAAATGAAGATCAAGTTCAATTTTCAGCACAATCCAATTTGTAGTTTTCGACTAAGGCCAATTCAAGGGGTTTTTAGGTCAACAATTGGCAGTTTCCAGATGATAACTTGAAAACACATCAATAGATTTTTTAAAAACTTTGCACAGCTGTTAAGTACTATAATGAAGATCGGGTTGAATTTTCAGCACAATTCCATTTGTAGTTATTGAGTTGTTCCAATTTGAAATAGTTCCTATAGGTCCAGGGTTAAGGTTGAAATTGTCTTCAGAGATGGACTGTTGTCGTGCTGAGCTGTTCCTGTAGGCTGATATGTAATTCAGTAAAATGTGTTCATGAATATTAAAAACAATGCAACATGCTGGGTATCATTTAATGTCCCATAAAGTGCCCTATTTATTACTATGAATTCGTACCTTTTTTATCAAATTACCTTTAGGACAATTATTTGCTCTGACCTTTGACCTTTTATGTCAAACTGTCTCTTGATTTTTGTAGTGGACAATCCCTGTTCTGATAACAATGGAGGA
The DNA here is from genome assembly GCA_944474755.1 of Limnoperna fortunei. Lineage (NCBI taxonomy): Eukaryota > Metazoa > Mollusca > Bivalvia > Mytilida > Modiolidae > Limnoperna > Limnoperna fortunei. Next base: position 47,261,519 of record OX104125.1, read on the forward strand.
TGTAGTCATCTGTGTCTCATAGCTCCTAATGGTACATTCAGCTGTCGATGTCCTAATCATTTTGTAATGGCACCAGACAATAAGACGTGTATAGCCAACTGTACATCGGCTCAGTTCCGTTGTGGTATATCCGATGACCGGTGTATTCCAAATGTTTGGAAATGTGATGGAGAAAAAGATTGCAAAGATAATTCAGACGAACCTGCTAACTGTCGTAAGATTTAGACTAATATCTTTTATTTATTACATACATGCTGATTGTCCTTGTTTGAGAAACACTTATTTATATTGTTGTATCAATATATTTTATTGATTACTTTGTTGATTCATTGTTAACCTGTCTCCATATGGAATCCCTGAAAATTAGTTCACGAGAAATATTTACAAATCCCAGAAAATATATTTAGATGAATTAACAAACTTTCATAAGATTTTGTTTTTAATCTTTTACTTAAGTGAGGGGCATCAGTGGCCGAGTGGTAAGTCATCTACTGTTGATCATGTTCCTGTCAACACTGTGCTAGTCACCTTAATTTGAAAGTACTCTACCTGCGTACTGTGTATGTTTATATGGAACAGCCCTCATAGAAACCAGAAATTTATGGTTGCACATGAGGGATGTAGTATGGTGAAGTCGGCGAGGTGGGCCAGCAAGGAAAATAGGGTATCTATTCTGTGTAATCAACTCCTCCTACAGTTTTCAACCCAGATCTCTAAAACTTCACTGAAAGATTCCACATGTATTGAAGTTGTGCACATGGAACTATGGAAGTGTACCAGGATTTTTTTCCTAGTTTTCCAGACTTAAGAAAAATTTTTCAGAACATTTGCAGAAGACTGTACCTATTTTGTGTAATCAACTACAGTTTACAATCCAGATCTATGAAACTTCACAGAAAGGTTGCATATGATAGAAAGTTGTGCACATGCAATTATATCATTGTTTGGGGAATGTTTGTCCTACTTTAATAAACTTGGGAACTTAGTGAATTTTCAGAACATTAGCAGAAGACCGTACCTATTTTGTGTAATCAACTGCTCCTACAGTTTTCAACTCAGATCTCTAAAACTTCACAGAAAGATTGCACATGTATTGAAGTTTTGCACCTGCATCATGGAATTGTTTGAGGAATTTTTTTCCTAGTTTTCCAGACTTGGGAAAAGTCAATTTTCAGAGCATTTGACGGTTCCTGTTTTGTGTAATCAACTGCTCCTACAGTTTTCAACCCAGATCTCTAAAACTTCACAGAAAGATTGCACATGTATTGAAGTTTTGCACCTGCATCATGGAATTGTTTGAGGAATTTTTTTCCTAGTTTTCCAGACTTGGGAAAAGTCAATTTTCAGAGCATTTGACGGTACCTGTTTTGTGTAATCAACTGCTCCTACAGTTTTCAACCCAGATCTCTAAAATTTCACAGAAAGATTGCACATGTATTGAAGTTTTGCACCTGCATCATGGAATTGTTTGAGGAATTTTTTTCATAGTTTTCCAGACTTGGGAACAGTCAAATTTCAGAGCATTTGCAGAAGACGGTACCTATTTTGTATGATCAACTCCTAAATTTGTTTTTACACATACCCAAAACCTTCCAACAAATTGTAAATCCTTTTCCATTTATTAAGGCACTTGTTTAACCAGGCCATTTCAGACAAACAGTCTCTCTGAAAAATTATTCTTTAGAATTAAAGATAGTTCAAATTCTATGGGTTTCTTTCAATGATAAAAGTGGTCACTAGAATATAAACCAAACAAAAAACCTCACAATTTTTAATTACTTCCTCCAAGACAGGTCCTTTCAGGTCTTGCTATACAATGGCTGAAAAATAAGACAGATACAACACAAGAACAATAAAGTTTTCATTGGGAAAGGAAGCTGGAGGCCCCCCTCCCCAACTTTCAGAACGAAAACTGGCAATCTTTGTCAATTAAGATTGAAGAACACCTGCCCACAATGAGACTTTAGTGTTGACAAAGCTACATGATCAATAGTAGTCTACCTTAAACACTAAGCACCTTCACATGTTTCTGATATCTAGGTACTTTAGAGGCCTCCTAGATGTGACATGTATCTGATATCTAGGAACTTAAGAGGCCTCCTAGATGTGACATGTATGTAATATCTAGGTACTTTAGGGGCCTCCTAGATGTGATATCTAGGTACTTTAGAGGCCTTCTAGATGCAACATGTATGTGATATCTAGGAACTTTAGAGGCCTCCTAGATGTGACATGTATGTGATATCTAGGAACTTTAGAGGCCTCCTAGATGTGACATGTATGTGATATCTAGGAACTTTAGTGGCCTCCTAGATGTGACATGTATGTGATATCTAGGAACTTTAGTGGCCTCCTAGATGTGACATGTATGTGATATCTAGGAACTTTAGAGGCCTCCTAGATGTGACATGTATGTGATATCTAGGTACTTTAGAGGCCTCCTAGATGTGACATGTATGTGATATCTAGGTACTTTAGAGGCCTCCTAGATGTGACATGTATCTGATATCTAGGAACTTTAGAGGCCTCCTAGATGTGACATGTATGTGATATCTAGGTACTTTAGAGGCCTCCTAGATGTGACATGTATCTGATATCTAGGAACATTAGAGGCCTCCTAGATGTGACCTGTATGTGATATCTAGGAACTTTAGAGGCCTCCTAGATGTGACATGTATGTGATATCTAGGTACTTTAGAGGCCTCCTAGATGTGACATGTATCTGATATCTAGGAGCTTTAGAGGCCTCCTAGATGTGACATGTATGTGATATCTAGGAACTTTAGAGGCCTCCTAGATGTGACATGTATGTGATATCTAGGAACTTTAGTGGCCTCCTGGATGTGACATGTATCTGATATCTAGGAACTTTAGAGGCCTCCTAGATGTGACATGTATGTGATATCTAGGAGCTTTAGAGGCCTCCTAGATGTGACATGTATGTGATATCTAGGAACTTTAGAGGCCTCCTAGATGTGACATGTATGTGATATCTAGGAACTTTAGTGGCCTCCTAGATGTGACATGTATGTGATATCTAGGAACTTTAGAGGCCTCCTAGATGTGACCTGTATGTGATATCTAGGAACTTTAGATGCCTCCTAGATGTGACATGTATGTGACATCTAGGAACTTTAGGGGCCTCCTAGATGTGACCTGTATGTGATATCTAGGAACTTTAGGGGCCTCCTAGATGTGACATGTATGTGATATCTAGGAACTTTAGAGGCCTCCTAGATGTGACCTGTATGTGATATCTATACTAAATGCCAACCCCCCTTGGAAAAAAATGTTTGCTAGCAGTTTTTCATTATTCTATATTTTACCTTGTTATTACGAAAATTCAGTAGGAAAAATGTAGATACGATAAACTGTCCATGTTTTATAGTATGCCTCTGTTGTTAAGTTGTTACAAATCGTTCTTGACTTTTGCTACGGAAATTTCACATAATAAGTCAGCCATTTTTGTTTCTAAAGGACCTTAGGATGTTTACAAATGTTCGTCTGCTTTCGTGACGTTCAATGGTATTCGGACAAACCACGGGACTTTTCCCGCCTTAACTGCAGACAACATCTACCGAAGGATTTCGAGTAGACAACAATAGATAGTTCCTAAAGTACACTTCCGTTCTAATTAAGGTCAAATTTTAGTATGGAAAATCGCCCGTTCAAAATTTTAAAAAATGCTTTATTTCAAAACGCTGAATATCACGGGGAAATAATTATTGATTTCAAAAAGTTCCCTTCTTGATCTACAAAAGGAGCATAAGCTGAACCATACGCGGTAAGCAGTTTTCATTTGTAGCGCAAAAAACACTATACACCCTACGTCAACACTTACTATAGATACTTTAGAGGCCTCCTAGATGTGACATGTATGTGATATCTAGGTACTTTAGAGGCCTCCTAGATGTGACATGTATGTGATATCTAGGAACTTTAGGGGCCTCCTAGATGTGACATGTATATGATATCTAGGAGCTTTAGAGGCCTCCTAGATGTGACCTGTATGTGATATCTAGGAACTTTAGAGGCCTCCTAGATGTGATATGTATCTGATATCTAGGAACTTTAGAGGCCTCCTAGATGGGACATGTATCTGATATCTAGGAACATTAGAGGCCTCCTAGATGTGACATGTATGTGATATCTAGGAACTTTAGGGGCCTCCTAGATGTGACATGTATGTGATATCTAGGAACATTAGAGGCCTCCTAGATGTGACCTGTATAAGATATCTAGGAACATTAGAGGCCTCCTAGATGTGACATGTATGTGATATCTAGGAACATTAGAGGCCTCCTAGATGTGACATGTATGTGATATCTAGGAACTTTAGGGGCCTCCTAGATGTGACATGTATGTGATATCTAGGAACTTTAGAGGCCTCCTAGATGTGACATGTATGTGATATCTGGGAACTTTAGGGCCTCCTAGATGTGACCTGTATGTGATATCTAGGAACTTTAGAGGCCTCCTAGATGTGAAATGTATGTGATATCTAGGAACTTTAGAGGCTTCCTGAATGCAAATATTTATGTTTACAGTGTGTAACTGTTAGTGTTGAGAAAAAATAGAAACATTTAATTAAATTTTTTAGCATTAAATCATTGTGAACCAGGACAGTTTCAGTGTAGAAATAAAAATTGCACATATGCCTTCCGTGTGTGTGACCTCGTCGATGATTGTGGTGATGGGAGTGATGAAGAAAATTGTGCAGAAAGGGATTGTTACAGCTTCCAGTTCAAATGTGCCAACAATAAATGTATCCCCCAGGGCTGGGTTTGTGACGGGGATGACGACTGTGGAGATAATAGTGAGGAGGTAGAATCCCAATGTGGTGAGTTTTTACAATAAGTGTATCCCACAGGGCTGGATTTGTGATGGGGTAATGGGGACAATGACTGTGGCGATAATAGTGAAGAGTTAGAATCCCAATGTGGCGGTTTTATTGTGAAGGAATTGAAACCATTTACTTGTCATTATACCCTCTGCTTGAAAAGTGGAGGAGTGTTTCCTTCTGTCTGTCCATTACACTATCTTCTATCTGCCACTCCTCCTACACATAGAGAAGGGGCAGTATCAATTAGTGAGCATTGCTTACATTTTTAATTCACCTCACCCGAAGGGTCATGTGAGATATTGCCATCACTTGGGCGTCGTTGTCGTCGTTAACATTTCTTTAAAAGTGTTCTCCAAAACCACTGTAGGTATTGCTTTGAAACTTAGCACACATCATCAGTAAAATGTCCTCTACCAAGTTCTACAAATCATGGCCTCAGACTTACCAACATGGCCACCTTGGCTAAAAATAGAACAGGGGTCGTCAAAACCAAAGAGACCTTCCTTCTTCAGCATCAAAAGCTCTACAAAACACTCCATTTGGTCGAAGTTGTAGGACGACTCCCTGTAGGAGTTATTCCCCTTTAATTGTTGAAATTGATGATAATTGCCATTTTTGCCTCAAAATCTTGAAATTTATTAGAACTAGGGAAAAAGTTAGCATTGCTTAATTGTCTGATGAAACATTTAGGAGTTATTTTCCTTGAACATTTTTTAAATGAATTTTAATTGATTTTTAAAAAATCTTCTCCTCTTAAACCAATGAAAGGACTGCTTTGAAACATTGCACACATCATCTTTAGGATGTCTACCAAAATTGTGCAAATCATGTCAGCTGACAACCAACATGGCTACCTTGGCTTGAAATAGAAAAGGGGGTGGGGGGCAGGTAGATAGTTTATGGCTGATAGTTCAAAATGTATAAGATACAGCAAATTTGAAGTGAATCTCCCTCCTTATCATCAAAAGCTCTACAAGAATCTTTTTTTTAAAATTTTTCTTCAGTAACTTGAAAACCATAAGAGCTAGAGAAAATCTTATCCATACAAAATTATTTAGCTCATCAAGATCTGCAAAATGATTATTGATGAATATATGTTAGACAACTCCTTATAGGAGTTATTTCCCTTAAAAGGTTAAAATTAATGATTATTGCAGAAGTGTTGGACAATTCCTTATAGGAAAGAAAAGCAAGATAAGAAATAGTTGCTTGGTTTTGGGTTCAGGTGATATAAGCTCCTGGGAGCCTCTAGTTCCCAGTTCAGTTTTTAAAAAAAATCTTGATTGTCATATATTACATGTAAGTATGACCTTCAATGGGCAGTTTAAATTGCAGACTTTCTGTACCCTTCTTATGGATATGAGCGTCCGTCTATTCGTCTGTCCGTGCCTTAGTGGTTTCCAGATGATAAGTTGAAAATGTGTCAACAGATTCTGTTTAAACTTTACACATTTGTTAAGTACTATAAAATGAAGATCAAGTTCGATTTTCAGCACAATCCGATTTGTAGTTTTTGTCTTAGGCCAATTCAAATTATTTTTCGGTCATCAGTTGGTGGTTTCCAGATGATAACTTGAAAACATGTCAACAGATTTTGATTAAACTTTACAGATTTGTTAAGTACTATAAAATGAAGATCAAGTTCTATTTTCAGCACAATCCAATCTGTAGTTTTTGACTTATGCCAATTTAAATTATTTTGTCAATGGTTGGCTGTTTCCATACTATACACAGTAAATAACGATACATTTTTCAGGCAATAGGACATGTGATGCTAGCAAGTTTACATGTGACAATGGCAAATGTATTCCTGAAGCTTGGAAGTGTGACTATGATGATGACTGTGGGGACAACTCGGATGAAAAGACAGAATGGAACTGTGGTATGTACATGTATCACAATTAGTTCTCTGAAATACTGGGGTCTTTTTTTCTTTTTCAGAAAAATGAGAGAATTATAGGTTTCACAATAAGTGAGGGTTGTATATTATATTATATATCATCTCGAGTCATTTTAATTTCAACAAAATAATAAACGAGCCTACAGCGAGTTTATTAGTTTGTTGAAATTAATTAAGGATTGTTTTCAAATGCTGGGTTAGATTATTAGATATAGATGACTTTGGGTCGGTTTACGCTTTGCGGTTTATGTTCAGGGTAAACCCACCCAAAGTCGTCTATATCCAATAATCTAACCAACAATTGAAAACAATTCTTATATTTTAACTTCAATATTATGAAAAGAAATAACAAAAACAATATTTTACAAGTAGTAAATTAATATTTGCAATTCATAATTTTTAGTGTCGTCACTTGTTGCTTGCGGAAGAATCCATGTTTTGTCAACGTCATCAATACTTGTAATTATGACGTCAACAATCAGTCAGGTGCTGATATAGCAAGTTAGGTTATACGAAATGGACAATGTTGCTCAACTGTTGAATATTTAAAGGAAATTAAAATATATAAAAATAGATGATATCAAGCGATATACGATTCTCATGATTTGTGAAACTATTTCTCTTATGATTAAACAAAAAAAATTACTTGCATGGCTAATTTTGTTCCAAAGAAAGGGGGCATTGTTGAAACACGGAGTAATATACAAGGCTGTTACAGTATATCAAAGTGTAACACGACGTTGTTCATTTATAACATTAGAAATTGTTCATACGATGATATATATCAGGAAGGTTGTTTCACTCCCTAGAAGTGACGTCCCAATTTATTTGTTCGTCATTGACTGATGTCACTGCATTTTTCATACGATGATATATATCAGGAAGGTTGTTTCACTCCCTAGAAGTGACGTCCCAATGTATTTGTTTGTCAGGGACTGACGTCACTGCATTTTTCATATCTCTTGTTTTTATCATCGTTGCCCATTGTATATGACTTTTTCTAAGTCGCATGAGAAATAAATAAGTAAAGACAATCATAAGAGAATGGTATATATTTAATGAATAGATGTTAAATGAAAGGACTTCTGAACTTTTTGCACTAAAATGGGGATTTTTGAAATGATTTCAGGGACCAGAAAGTGTCCAGAAGGCTGGTGGAAATGTGAATCCAACTATCGATGTATTCCCAACTGGCAACGATGCAATGGTAGAGATGATTGTCGTGACAATTCAGATGAGAAGGAAGAAAATTGTCCATCTTGCCATCCAACTGGAGATTTCCAATGCAAAGATAAGAAATGTATCCCCAAGCGTTGGCTGTGTGACTTTGACCTTGACTGTGAGGATGCCAGTGATGAAGATACAGCCATGTGTTGTAAGTACTGCTAAATTTAAAATTAAAATCAATTTAGGCTTCTATGAATTGTATGTTTTTGTATACTTTCTTGGTCATGTGATATTTTTCCAGAAAATTCTGTTGCAGATTAATGCGTTATCGCCCTTGCAGATTAATAAGTTATCTCCCCTTGCAGAGTAATGAGTTATCTCCCCTTGCAGAGTAATGAGTTATCTCCCCTTGCAGAGTAATGAGTTATCTCCCCTTGCAGATTAATGAGTTATCTCCCCTTGCAGAGTAATGAGTTATCTCCCCTTGCAGAGTAATGAGTTATCTCCCCTTGCAGATTAATGAGTTATCTCCCCTTGCAGAGTAATGAGTTATCTCCCTTTGCAGAGTAATGAGTTATCTCCCTTGGCAGAGTAATGAGTTATCTTCCCTTGCAGATTAATTAGTTATCTCCCCTTGCAGAGTAATGAGTTATCTCCCCTCTATGAAAGTTTTTGTTGTGCATTTTTATTTTATCAAATAATTTTATGTAATAATTAATCTGATTTCTATCTACTGTTTAGCTACTCTTTATCGCAGCTGCTCTGAATCAGAATTCAGATGTAAAAACAACAAATGCATTCAAGGAAAATGGCGCTGTGACCATGACAACGACTGTGGAGATTTAAGTGATGAAGATCCTAAATATTGTAAAGGTAAAGATATATCTTAAAGAAATGAAGAGACACAATCTCCACGCAAAGGATTCTGGGTATCCAAAGTCAACCACAATCACCTCTGCCATACCATTGGTTGACATTGTGATAGATATCTCTCATGGTGGATACGCTTCGCGTACAAATGCAGTAATTGCAATGTTAAACTGTATCAAAAGGGTATAAATAGACTATATAAAAATAAAAAATATCTCGTGTATTATTTTACAAACATCATTCTTTGTTTACAAACGTTACAAGCAGACGACAAATGTAGTCCCGCAGTAAATTGGGAATGACGTGTGGCAGAGGTTATATCGGGGAACCAGTTATGTTCTCTGTGCCATAGAGTGGAAGAGACATACACGTTAAGTTCTTCTGAATTCAGAGGTCTGTCTACCAACTACCGATTTGCCCTAAAAATAATCTACAGAGTGAAAAATCATACCCTTGTATGATAACCCATGATGTTGACATGTTTGTTACTATTAATACTCTTCATTATGTTAAAAAACACACTAAGGTTGTAGGGGGATTTTATGTCTGAGCCCAACTTAGGGTCAGGACATGCTACAATCCAACCTGAATTGACATGGATTACCACTGGTTTCCTGCCCTAGCTAGGGTACCTGATTTATATGGCTCCTCTCCCCACTAAAATTGGATATTGATGAAAAATCACTGTAAGAGACTTAAACTCCATAACAAAATGGTCTTCCGTTTGTTATGAAATGTGCTATTTAATTTTTTTAAGTAAAAATAGGGGCTATCAGAACCAATCCATGTCTAAAATCACATAAAATGATATGAATTTATCACATGAAACCTTTGCACAAGATAAGAATTGATGAATATATTTTACATTCACCGAATCTATGAACATGTAACTGAACAATGTTGTCAAGCATTAATTAAAATGCAATCATCATGAATTGTACACTAATATTTGAGCAAACCTTTCGAAAATAGGTTAAGAGATTTATGAGGTGCAATATTTCCCCCCAGAGTTGACCATGGGGAGAATAATGCTCACTGTGATGTCCTCATCATGGGTATGCTGGGGACCAGTTTCACTGTATATGTCTGCAACATTTCAGAACATCATGGGTATGATGGGGACCAGTTTACTGCATCTGTCTGCTACATTTCTGAACATCATAGGTGTGCTGGGGACCAGTTTACTGTATCTGTCTGCTTCATTTCAGAACATCATGGGTGTGCTGGGGACCAGTTTACTGTATCTGTCTGCTTCATTTCAGAACATCATGGGTATGCTGGGGACCAGTTTCACTGTATATGTCTGCAACATTTCAGAACATCATGGGTATGCTGAGGACCAGTTTACTGCATCTGTCTGCTACATTTCTGAACATCATGGGTGTGCTGGGGACCAGTTTACTGTATCTGTCTGCTTCATTTCAGAACATCATGGGTGTGCTGGGGACCAGTTTACTGTATCTGTCTGCTTCATTTCAGAACATCATGGGTATGCTGGGGACCAGTTTCACTGTATATGTCTGCAACATTTCAGAACATCATGGGTATGCTGGGGACCAGTTTACTGCATCTGTCTGCTACATTTCTGAACATCATGGGTGTGCTGGGGACCAGTTTACTGTATCTGTCTGCTTTCTTTCAGAACATCATGGGTGTGCTGGGGACCAGTTTACTGTATCTGTCTGCTTCATTTCAGAACATCATGGGTGTGCTGGGGACCAGTTTACTGTATCTGTCTGCTTCATTTCAGAACATCATGGGTGTGTTGGGGACCAGTTTCACTGTATATGTCTGCAACATTTCAGAACATCATGGGTGTGCTGGGGACCAGTTTACTGCATCTGTCTGCTACATTTCTGAACATCATGGGTGTGCTGGGGACCAGTTTACTGTATCTGTCTGCTTCATTTCAGAACATCATGGGTGTGCTGGGGACCAGTTTACTGTATATGTCTGCTTCATTTCAGAACATCATGGGTGTGCTGGGGACCAGTTTACTGTATCTGTCTGCTACATTTCAGAACATCATGGTTGTACTGGGGACCAGTTTACTGTATTGGTCTGCTTCATTTGATTACTGGACATCATGGGTGTGCTGGGGACCAGTTTACTGTATCTGTCTGCTTTCTTTCAGAACATCATGGGTGTGCTGGGGACCAGTTTACTGTATCTGTCTGCTTTCTTTCAGAACATCATGGGTGTGCTTGGGACCAGTGTACTGTATCTGTCTGCCTAATTTCAGAACATCATGGGTGTGCTGGGGACCAGTTTACTGTATCTGTCTGCTACATTTCAGAACATCATGGGTGTGCTGGGGACCACTATACTGTATTGGTCTGCTTCATTTGATTACTGGACATCATGGGTGTGCTGGGGACCAGTTTACTGTATCTGTCTGCTTTCTTTCAGAACATCATGGGTGTGCTGGGGACCAGTTTACTGTATCTGTCTGCTTCATTTCAGAACATCATGGTTGTGCTGGGGACCAGTTTCAATGTGCTAGTGGACATTGTATAGATAAAAAGGGAGTTTGTGATGGAATAAGAGACTGTCTAGATAATTCAGATGAACAGAAATGTCAGCCACGGTTCCCCGGAGGACGATACTGTCCAGCGAACAAATTCCAGTGTAACAACCATGTATGTATTGGAAACATCTAACATAGACTATTCCATTATTGTATAGGGGAGGATAGAATGGATGATAGAAATAGACACAAAATTATGACATTTTTTACCCCCCACTTCAGCCAGGGTATATATTGATTGCGGTGTCCGTCTGTCTGTCCGTCTGTCTTTCCCGACTGTTTCACTTTCTCTTAAAGCAACTTCTAAACTACTGAATTGAATTTGATGAAACTTACACAGAATCTTTGTCACATAGTGCGATTTTAACCTGATATTAAACGTTTTGATCTAAATGATATTTGAGGGTTTCCAGTAGAAAAACATGGACTTTGTCATTGACATCAGGGAAGTGGGGGTATCAATTAGTGAGCATTGCTCACAGTTTTTCTAGTTTTTGTTTTAGGTAATGGTATTTTGATCATTGTTGAGTTGTTACCTACTCTTCAGAATTTTGAATGGAATAGCCATTAGTATTACCAAGTTACACAGTTTGCACTTTAAATTTTTGTCAACATACATACTGAAATTGTCAAAAATGTCAAGAAAACTTCATTTTAATATTTACTTTTATTTATTTGTTTTTTAGTTTTAAGACAAATTATATCAGTCTTCAATGTCAACAAATGTCCTGACTATAGCTGAAATATTGCTTGCTGGGCGTAAAACAACAATCAATAAATCAGTCAACAAATGTCCTGAATATAGCTGAAGTATTGCTTGCTGGACGTTAAACAACAATCAATCAATCAATGTCAACAAATGTCCTGAATATAGCTGAAATATTGCTTGCTTAACGTTAAACAACAATCAATCAATCAGTCAACAGTAGTTATTTGAATCATTGTCTTTTTATTCAAACTGGATGTTCACCATGTTCCTACAATTTTTTTCTCCTATAAAATTTGGGCAAAATGATACAGCTGAAAAATTGATGTGAAGGATGAGGGCTTTAAGGGTTTTAGCCCAAGATAGCCAGAGGCTATTGACATAATGGACCATTATCCCAGCAGCATCATTGATGTGACGGATGAGGGTATGATCAAACAAAATATGTAAGCTGTTTAGTCATTGGTCAGATTTCATTTCACAATATGTAAGCTGTTTAGTCATTGGTCAAATTTCAATACACAATATGAAGGCTGTTTAGTCATTGGTCAGGTTTCTGTTGTACATTACATAATATATAAGCTGTTTAGTCATTGGTCAGATTTCACTACACAATATGTAAGCTGTTTAGTCATTGGTCAAATTTCAATACACAATATATAGGCTGTTTAGTCATTGTTCAGATTTCTGTTGTACAGTACACAATATGTAACCTGGTTAGTCATTGGTCAGATTAGTTATTGGTAAGATATCTGTTGTACATTACACAATATGTAAGCTGGTTAGTCATTGGGCAGATTTCATTACACAATATGTAAGCTGTTTAGTCATTGGTCAAATTTCAATACACAATATATTGGCTGTTTAGTCATTGGTCAGATTTCTGTTGTACATTACACAATATATAAGCTGTTTAGTCATTGGTCAAATTTCTGTTGTACAGTACACAATATGTAACCTGGTAAGTCATTGGTCAGATTTCTGTTGTATTACACAATATGTAACCTCGTTAGTAATTGGTCAGAATTCTGTTGTACATTACACAATATGTTAACTGTTTATATTCATTGCAGCTATGCATAGCTAAAGTGTGGCAGTGTGATGGGTTTGATGATTGTGGTGATGGGTCAGACGAAACTATGGATGTATGTCAGCAAACAGACTGTCCTGAAATGACTAGATTTAAATGTAACAATCTGAAGTGTATACCTAAATGGCGTGTGTGTGACAAGGTAGATAACTGTGGAGATGGAAGTGATGAGAATACTCACGACATCTGTAAGTATCTTAGCCAAACATGGAGAAACTTCAAAATTAAACTTTACGAAGGACCAAACTAGTAAAAATCAGATTATGTGAGGACAGTATTATAAATTAATTTCTGCTAGCCCAGATACCTGGTTTTGATTCTATCTTAGAATTTTAAATGATTTCTCCCTGGGTTGTCCTGACAGAACTTTGAATTTGTCCAGTGTTATCTCTTTGAAGAAATGGTGACAAAACACCCCCTTTCTTACTGGACTCTCATAAAACATACATAAGCTCATATACAATCACAAATTAATTGTTTATTCTATTTTGACTTCAATTCAATAGGTACCTTCACGCAGCTGTGTGATCTGACCGAATACCGATGTGCCAACTCACGGTGTATAGGAGCCCATAAGGTGTGCGACACCATAGATGACTGTGGTGATGCCTCAGATGAAAGAGGATGTCGTAAGTTATGGAGATCTCGGATCTCACTGTCTGATTTATGATGGAGCTTTTTTTGTGTTGCTCTATTAGATTTATTGCCCCCTGCCTGGGGCCTAGGTGGCAGAATGATTAAGGTAGTTTCTCTACTTTTGATCACGTGAATTCTCAACACTGAGATTGTGGGTTCGAGTCTCAATCAGGGCATTGAGAGCTGAACAATCTTAATTGACAAGGATATTTGCCAGTTTTCAAACAAACAAACAAACAAAATATTGTCCCCTGCCCTCACGGTCTAGCAGGGACATAGAAATGCCAAAGTGTCTGACTATCAGCCCACATAAAACTTGTAAGCACTTTCATCAACTTAATTCTTGTTGTATTTTGTAAAATTTAAATCAAAGTATTTATCAGCAATATCATGGAAACGTGCGAAAATCAGGACTGTAATTTTTGTCATTGTTGGAAACCCTGTCCAGTTGCATTCTCGCTATGCTAACACTTACCGACTGTGGACTTACTTGTAGATATTTTCTTGTTTTCATGAAAGACATTGTGAAACTAACGGAAAACAATCTTTTTCCCTCTTGAAGATGCACGTGGAAAATGCTATGTTGATCATTTTTCAATATATTGATTATGTGATCTAATTTTAGTAAAATTGTGCTAATTTGCATACTGTAACATCAGTTCCATAGAAGGAATCCAGCCATTTACATATACGACCCTTCCCCCAAGATACAACACACCATTTTGGGTGTTCTCAACGTTTTTCAGGTAGTAAATGCAATTGGAGACAGGAATGTCAATTAATACACAATGCAAAGCAGGTTATTTAAAAAGTCAATAATTATCATCAGGTATCAATAATCATCAATCTTAAACATGAAACAGATAAAAAAAAATAGTGACAATATCAAAAGTATAAAGATTGACCATGTCTGATTATATATGCAACTACGTTTGGACATCACTCCCTCTCCTCTACATTACGAAGTAATAGGACTTTCATACCCTCGCCAAAAAAAAGCGAGGGTACTAATTTATTCGTTCTATGGATACTAATGTTGGTTAATTTATACACTCGCCAAAAAAAAGAATATTATTTGTTCTATGGATGCTAATGTTGGTTAATTTATACACTCGCCAAAAAAAAGAATATTATTTGTTCTATGGATGCTAATGTTGGTTAATTTATACACTCGCCAAAAAAAAGAATATTATTTGTTCTATGGATGCTAATGTTGGTTAATTTATACACTCGCCAAAAAAAAGAATATTATTTGTTCTATGGATGCTAATGTTGGTGGATTTTGTAGGATCTGATGTAAATGATGAAGTTCAATACACAAGAAAATTACAATAATAGCAACACAATTCAGAATCCTCTAAACATTTGCTCAAAGCGTGACAATTTGTACATACAAAGGTGTAATAACAACACAATTCAGAATCCTCGAAACGTTTGCTCAAAGCATGACAATATGTACATACAAAGATGTAATAACAACACAATTCAGAATCCTCGAAACGTTTGCTCAAATCATGAGAATTTGTACATACAAAGGTGTAATAACAACACAATTCAGAATCCTCTAAACATTTGCTCAAAGCATGACAATGTGTACATACAAAGGTGTAATAACAACACAATTCAGAATCCTCTAAACATTTGCTCAAAGCATGACAATGTGTACATACAAAGGTGTAATAACAACACAATTCAGAATCCTCGAAACGTTTGCTCAAAGTGTGACAATTTGTACATACAAAGGTGTAATAACAACACAATTCAGAATCCTCGAAACGTTTGCTCAAAGCGTGACAATTTGTACATACAAAGGTGTAATAACAACACAATTCAGAATCCTCTAAACGTTTGCTCAAAGCATGACAATGTGTACATACAAAGGTGTAATAACAACACAATTCAGAATCCTACAGATGTTTGCTCATACCAAGAGTTACATTTAAAGTAAATAAACCAAAATAGTTGACTACAGTAATTTGATTGTAGATAAAGATATGGGCCATGTCAACTGTTCCTATAGCAATGGAGAATGTCAACATATATGTTCAGACTTACAGGGTGGCGGCTACTTCTGCTCGTGTAGACAAGGCTTCTCTGTTTCCCCAGCTGACAGGAGGTCATGTGATGGTAATTTGCATATTTGTATTTTTAATGTATTCCTTAAAAAATAGTTGGGTTTTCTTTTCCTGATTTTGAATTTTAAAAAGTGTGTCCATAAAAGCATGCAAACAATAGTTTGGAAACAATAAGTTAGATACCAGGACAAGGTTGTTTGTTGGGCTCATAGGTGAATTGGTCTTAAAACAACAAACAAACAATTGTTATGATAAATTATAAATGAATAAAACCCAACTTGGATTGATAATTGAGGCAGATTTTCAAGGTCCGGTCCACAAAATTTCTTTATAATAACTACTATGCCATTTTTTTATCGTACAGGTACATACTAGCTCTTGTTTTAGAACTAGAATGACCTGTTTTAAATTACAAAAAAATTTCTAAATCACAGAATTTTGTTTTTAACTTCTCCTAATTTCCGAAGTCCGCTTTTCCAAAATGTATGTAAGCCTTCATATAATAGTCACCCTTATATAACATGTGTACTCTCAACATGTTTTCTTTTGTTTAAGATATTGAACCCTGGTATAACCTTTGTGCACTCACTATGTTTTCTTTTGTTGCAGACATTGATGAATGTTTGACTTGGGGAAACAATTGTTCACAGATATGTAGAAATGTCAAAGGATCTTACAAGTGTGATTGTCATAAAGGTTTCCATGACAGCAAGAGTGAAGGTAAAAATGGTGGACAGTGTAAAGCTACAGGTGAGACAGAATATGAGTTAATTCCCCTTAATTGAAAAGCTTTTGGGGGGGGGGGGGAAACTATGTTTTAAAAAAATTATTCTTACCTAACACAAACTGAATTTATTTCAACTGTAAACATTTTGATTTCTAGACCTTAGACCTCTAATCAGCCTGTTTGAGTAGTATACACAAGAAAAATAGCTTAAAGTTTGTATATTGTGTTCATAATTCATTCCAATATGGCATCCTTTATACTCTCTGCGTACACATTAGGTTTCTAAGCATTGAGCCCTCTAAATTGGAACAACACAATTTTGTAAAGATTTTTGTTTGTTTGCTGAAGAGATGTGTATATTGAATAAATGACATGTATATATTTTTAGGTAAATTTTATGTACTTGACAAGCTGTCTTGTGATATATCTTATTTAGTGTTTTATTGAATAAAATGACATGTATATATTTTTAGGTAAATTTTATTTAGATTGACAAGCTGTCTTGTGATATATCTTATTTAGTGTTTTATTGAATAAAATGACATGTATATATTTTTAGGTAAATTTTATTTAGATTGACAAGTTGTCTTGTGATATATCTTATTTAGTGTTAAAAATCAATATGGCAAATGAAAGTGTCCATTTAGAGCTACTCTGAAATTTTCAAACATTTGTTAGACATATTTGGTAGATTATTGCTGTTAGGTCTATGTGAATTAGAACATAATAAGACCTTACGTTTGTTTTGATTTTATACCATGCTATCACTTGGTATAAAATATTGACAAAAAATTAGGTCTGTTCTAATTCACATGGAGCTCACATGCAACAATCTATTACGTAATCAGTGCACAAATCTAGCTACAGTATTCATGTAGAAATATTGTTAACATTGACATTTTTGCTGGATGTAATGTTTACTGATATCAAGGTCAATGAATGTGGGCTAATATTACCACCAAGTGACAAATAATAATAGGGGTTAGATATATTTCCCATGTTTACGATAATATTTTTTGACTTTGTGTGGGCAGGCTAAGCATGATTTTAGTATACAACAAATTACATACAATGTCCTTATTGCTTAAGGGGAGCAAATAATAGATAAAAACAAAATATATTGCCAGTACAGTCAAACCTGTCTTAAGCGACCGTTGAAGGGAAATTGTAATAAAGGTCACATAATACAGGGGGTCTTTATACAGAGGTCATGATGTTTGCATACCAGTCAGGACAGTCATGTTGTCAGCTTGTGAGTTAATTGTATAACTGTATAACTGTAAAAAGTAAAAAATGATATTTATCTTATAACGAAAGTACAAAATATACAACAATTATGAGCGTTTTGATTTCCGATTGTATTAACGCAGGTCAACTTTATTTATTCAGTTGTTGTAGTTTTCTTTGTACCGGTTTTACTGGTTTCCTCGTGTTTTAACAATACCCTCTATGCAGAAAGTGCAAGTTGGTTTTAGAACCAGTGTACAACGGTTTGATTATTGCCCTTTGTTAAAACAAAATGGCATGACCATTACATAAACACGAAGCTTTGAGAAACATCACCATTTCCAACACGAATGGCAACAAAATCGAATAACGACACTGACGACTGTTAAAATTTACAGAGCAATCCAAACTTCTTATCTTAGATGATAAAAACATTTTTGATGGCTTCAAACTTTAGTTTAACGTTTCGAAGTAGCTTGATAATTGACAATGGCCTACCAGTACGATTCGTGGTACAAATCTACTTTTCGTCAGATGGGTTTTATTTATTGCTTAATGACTTTAACAGTCTTGATAGTCATTTTAGACAGGTTTTCTCTGTCAAAACGAACGGAAGACACGGTCGTTAGTCGTGTAAGACAGGGAGTAGTTATTTAAAGGTAAAATGAATGGGAAAATGCTGGGGTTGCAAAAGGCAGGAAGTCGTTATATGGAGGGGGTCGCTAAGTCAGGTTTGACTGTACATTGTTATCAAAAAAGGGAAAATATCCATCAATGGAACCTCCCCCTAAATTCCAAACAATAGACTTTTTCTAACAAATTTTATTATAAAAAAATTATTGTTTGAAATTCCAGGTGATCAGATGACGTTGTTTTTTACCAGTGGACATGAAGTGAGACAATGGATTCCAGCGAAAAAAGAGTATACTGCAATGATTGGCTGGGGTCGTCACATGGGTGGGTTAGATGTCGATGTTGAAAGACGTCTGATTTATTGGACTGATTTGTCATTGCGTAAAATACAGAGAGTATCCATACTCCCTGATCAAAAAGTTGCCCAGACAGCTCAGGCACAAGATCTGAACGTACTGGCTCTTTGGCCTGAGGCTGTAGCAATAGACTGGGTTACTAAGTAAGTACTTTAGTAGGGAACCAGGGGTAATTTACAGTAAAACCATAGAGTACAGTAAAAGAGACTGGTTTACTAAGTTAGTACATTAGTAGGGAACCAGGGTTATATAGTACTGTAATAGACTGGTTTACTAAGTTAGTACATTAGTAGGGAACCAGGGGTAATTTACAGTAAAACCATAGAGTACAGTAAAAGAGACTGGTTTACTAAGTAAGTACATTAGTAGGGAACCAGGGTTATATAGTACTGTAATAGACTGGTTTACTAAGTTAGTTCATTAGTAGGGAACCAGGGTTATATAGTACTGTAATAGACTGGTTTAATAAGTTAGTTCATTAGTAGGGAACCAGGGTTATATAGTACTGTAATAGACTGGTTAATAAGTTAGTTCATTAGTAGGGAACCAGGGTTATATAGTAATGTAATAGACTGGTTTACTAAGTTAGTTCATTAGTAGGGAACCAGGGTTATATAGTACTGTAATAGACTGGTTTACTAAGTAAGTACATTAGTAGGGAACCAGGGTTATATAGTACTGTAATAGACTGGTTAATAAGTTAGTTCCTTAGTAGGGAACCAGGGTTATATAGTAATGTAATAGACTGGTTTACTAAGTTAGTTCATTAGTAGGGAACCAGGGTTATATAGTACTGTAATAGACTGCTTTACTAAGTTAGTTCATTAGTAGGGAACCAGGGTTATATAGTACTGTAATAGACTGGTTTACTAAGTAAGTTCATTAGTAGGGAACCAGGGTTATATAGTACTGTAATAGACTGGTTTACTAAGTTAGTTCATTAGTAGGGAACCAGGGTTATATAGTACTGTAATAGACTGGTTTACTAAGTAAGTTCATTAGTAGGGAACCAGGGTTATATAGTACTGTAATAGACTGGTTTACTAAGTTAGTTCATTAGTAGGGAACCAGGGTTATATAGCACTGTAATAGACTGGTTTACTAAGTTAGTACATTAGTAGGGAACCAGGGTTATATTACAGTAAAACTATAGAGCACTGTAATAGGAGTTTTACATATCATAAACCAAAATATGTTTCAAGGTTAGAAGGTCAAGTGTTGGACACATGGAAGTGCTATTGACTTGTAACCATGACATATTTTGGCATATTACATGGAAAACATTATACGGGGTATATATTATTACTATGACTGTTTTCATTTGTTTTTTTTTTTGTATTGCAAAGGTTATTGAAAGTAATTATGAAAATATTCAAACACACACACAAGGCGTATTAGTCTGTGAACATGTATTGTACTATCGTTATGTGCAGGTATCTATCTAACGAATAAAGGCATATTTTAAAATAGATGAAAAGTATGCCCCCACAGCTGAGAATTGAAGGTTGAAATGTTAATGTGTCTAAGACACAAATGATGCCTCCGCCTGACCAATGACTTGAGCAGTGTGTTGCAACAGGCAACCCAT
Organism: Limnoperna fortunei; assembly: GCA_944474755.1. Classification (NCBI taxonomy): domain Eukaryota; kingdom Metazoa; phylum Mollusca; class Bivalvia; order Mytilida; family Modiolidae; genus Limnoperna; species Limnoperna fortunei. The sequence continues at coordinate 47,281,864 of OX104125.1, forward strand.
CCCTCAGCTATCTGGACTGCAAAGTCCAACTATCTCTAATTGTATGAAAATAAAATCAAAATCATTTGGCCCGCCATACCATGTTCAAATATCCTACCAAATATAAACATTGTAGATTTAAAGATGAATGAGAAGATAGCCGGACAAGACATGTACCCCGATCACAGTCCAACTTTCTGTAGTTTTAAGAATATTTCACCGAAATAAAAATCCTTTGGTCCTGCACACCTCCCTTATGTGTTAAAACATCCTACCAAAAGATAAACAATAAAGCTTCAAAGATTAAGGAGAAGATGGCCGGACAAAGCATGTACCACTATATCGCTTGCAACCTACAAAGTCCAACTAACTCCAGTTTGATGAAAATTTAATCAAAATTAAAATCCTTTGGCCCTGCACATCTTCATTTTGTATACAAACATTAATGTTATATTTCCGCCCCCCCCCCCCCCCCCCCCCAGCTTAGCCTCGCTGGAGCATACAAAGCATTATACAGATGATCCTGCCTGACCTCTGCCCTTAAATTGTCACATGATTTTAAACTCTGCCCTTAAATTGTCCCATGATTTTAAACTCTGCCCTTAAATTGTCCCATGATTTGCTTGAACCAGCCCCCAATGCATGGATTGGGTGGATGTTATACTTTAGTATATATGATACAGGTCAACTTGGGATGATGCCCCTGTCTTTGAACTGGGCCATAGATCTCATTTTTTAATTGAAGATCCCCAGTGTAAACCAGAAGATTTAACATAAATTGATATGTTTAGAGGCTAACCTATTTCTTTTCTGCTTTAGGAATATCTATTGGACAGACTCGATCAGAAGAACCATAGCTGTAGCTTTAGATGATGGTCGCTATATGAAAACATTGGTTTCAGATAACCTTGGTTATCCACAATCTATTGCTGTTAGTCCTAAATTAGGGTAAGTTTCAACTACAATATTTGTCCAGTTTTATTCGGGCAGGAAGCCGGAGTACCAGGAGAAACCTTCTGACCTGTGGCATTAGGAAAAAGGCATTTACACACAAACAATATTTATGTATATACAACATAGTTATATGAGAATGAAGATATAGAAGAAACATGGTTTTACCCAGATTTAAAGTTAAGTAATTAATAAATTAATAACTGAAATTTGTTATAGAAAAAGTATATGATGTTTTTAATAATCTAACCCTCATTTTCGGCCGAATTTGGACGAAGGTTTTGTTGAAGGGATGGTCTTTGATAGGCAATACAGCTATCATGACACACTATCTTCGCCTATTTGCCTATATACTACATACACAATTTTTCTAGAATAATAGTGAAATCTGATGTAATTTTTATAGCCTTAAAATCAAACAATCGTCAGTATAGCATGAAGACTGACATATTTTATTATATCCAAATCCTCATTGGTAATTGACCTTTAATATTTTCTTCTTAGTTTCTTTATTGTTTTTTTTTTTTTGTATCTTTTCTTTTCATTTTCTTTTGTTTGTTTGTTGGTTTTTTTTTAGTCCTAGACAAGAGTTCAATCAACATGACCAAAAATTGTCATTTTACTTTTTATAGTAGTTATTGCCAATTAATGACTATTTAATCCAATTAAATGGATATTGTTTTGAACACTATAAATGAAACTGCAAAAATTACGGACAAAGAACAAATCACGGGTCTCCCAAAGCAGATTTTATCAGTCTCATTCATAGGAATGTATACTTGATAGATTCTTGTTAGTCTGACATTGATCTATTGATTTCAGACATGGGGGTTGGGTAGATTTTGATGAGTAGAAGAACAATGTAGATGAAAAATAACATTGCCTACATTATTTGTCTCTCAGTTTATTTTTCTTGTTCAGAAAATGACTGAAAACCTGCTAAATTGATTCACTTGAAACCTGGTATATATGTACCTGGTGATTAGTATTTAGTTATCTTCCTTAGTTTATTTTATTAACCAACAAAGCTTTTGTTCATCATAGCTTTGTCTGGAGCTTAGCTCTGAATTTGTTTCACATATTGACTTCAAACTTGGATAGAATATGATGAGTAGGGGTGTAATGCATAGGAACTATCACTCTTTTAATTTGGAAAATAACTTGAAGCCTGATAGACAGACTTGGTATATAGGTACCTGCTGATTAGTAGAAATATTTTTATCTCACCTTTGAGAAGCTTGGCGGTCGTCTTTGTTGTCGCCCCTAAACTTTTCACATTTCTATCTAGGCCTTAGATATTAAAAATATGGATGTATCACAACAAGAAGGTGTGTCACATACCCTAATGACCCTTATTTGACCTTTGACAACAAGGTCATTTAATGTTAAATTTTTATACGCCCATGGAAGACGGTCATATAATACATCTATTGGGGGGGGGGGGGGGGGGGGGGAGTGGCATCCACAGCGATGTCAGCTCTATAACTCGAACAGTTGTTGTCAGATCTTCATGAAACTCGGGAAAATGTTTATGGGCATGAAATCTTGGCCAGGTTCGATAACCAGATAAATCACTTTAGAGTTATGGTCCTATATTTATACAAAAAATGCCATATTCGAATTGTCTGCTATCTAACTCGAACAGTTGTTGTCCAATCTTCATAAAACTTGGGGAAAATGGGCATAGTATCTTGACCAAAATTGATAACCAGCCAAATTGCTTCAGCCACTTCAGAGTTATGGTCATTTATTTAAACAAAAAATGGCAAATTCGCCTTGTTTGCTCTCTATCTCCAACAGTTGTTTTCTGATCATGAAATTTGTGGATGTAAATAGTATAAAATGAGCCATGGCATTGATTCAAACTGTGTAAAATCATGTTTCAACATAAAAAATGTAACCTCTTTGTCTGTTGCTGAAGTGGCGTTTTCAAACTATTCAAACATACAAACTTGTCACAAATCACGGTCCGAAGCTAATTGTGTCCAGGCTATAACTTTTTTATCTTTGGAGGTAGGGTTTTGATATTTGGGATGTGGGTAGACAATATCCAGATGATGTGTTGCATACCATGGTTGATAACCTTTGACCTTGACCTCAAGGTTGACGGGACCCACAGATATGGATACCATCTCACTGATGTCTAGTTTCATATGGCTCTAAAAATAATCAACAAGATCTTAATAAATCATTATCTTTATAGCTGTTGACTGCTAAACTACTCAAACAAGGGTTTGTTGTTCCTTGGTTGATGTTATCTCTCCAGAAGTTCTATGGTCATAACCATGACTTAATTGATCGTTATGGGAAATCAGTGTCTCAAATGACAATGAGTAACTAGACAGGTGTCTAATTAGAGGCAGGCACTGCTTACTCTTCTGGAGCACCTGAGTGCACCCATGGTTTTTATTGGGTTTGGGTTACTCTCTTTCTGTTTTTGGTTTTTTGTGTTACGTTTGTCTATATCCGGATTTGTTACTGTCCCTTGACTTTTGGCTCTTGTTTTTCGGTTGGTTTTTGTCTCGCCTGCGACGAAAGTCGCTGGAGGCGAGACATATGTATGGGAATCCGGCGGCGGCGGCGGCGTAAACACTTGACATCTTGCTTCATATCTTTGTAAGCCCAAGCCCTAGGTCCATCAAATTTGGTCCAGAGGTAGCTTATGATGAGTACTTGCCAGTCAGTCACCTGTCACCTGACCTTGACCTCAATTTCACGGTCCAGTGACTACGTTAAAGTTTTTGGGTTACGACAGTTCCTCTGTAACTATGCATGGTAGGATGACAATATTTGGTGTATAGGTTGCTGATGACTAGTACATGACTGTCTGGTAGGTGTCACCTGACCTTGACCTCAATTTCACGGTCCAGCGACTACGTTAAAGTTTTTGGGTTACGACAGTTCCTCTGTAACTACGCATGGTAGGATGACAATATTTGGTGTATAGGTTGCTGATGACTAGTACATGACTGTCTGGTAGGTGTCACCTGACCTTGACCTCAATTTCACGGTCCAGCGACTACGTTAAAGTTTTGGGGTTACGACAGTTCCTCTGTAACTACGCATGGTAGGATGACAATATTTGGTGTATAGGTTGCTGATGACTAGTACATGACTGTCTGGTAGGTGTCACCTGACCTTGACCTCAATTTCACGGTCCAGCGACTACGTTAAAGTTTTGGGGTTACGACAGTTCCTCTGTAACTACGCATGGTAGGATGACAATATTTGGTGTATAGGTTGCTGATGACTAGTACATGACTGTCTGGTAGGTGTCACCTGACCTTGACCTCAATTTCACGGTCCAGCGACTACGTTAAAGTTTTGGGGTTACGACAGTTCCTCTGTAACTACGCATGGTAGGATGACAATATTTGGTGTATAGGTTGCTGATGACTAGTACATGACTGTCTGGTAGGTGTCACCTGACCTTGACCTCAATTTCACGGTCCAGTGACTACGTTAAAGTTTTGGGGTTACGACAGTTCCTCTGTAACTATGCATGGTAGGATGACAATATTAGGTGTATAGGTTGCTGATGACTAGTACATGACTGTCTGGTAGGTGTCACCTGACCTTGACCTCAATTTCACGGTCCAGCGACTACGTTAAAGTTTTTGGGTTACTATAGTTCCTCTGTAACTACGCATGGTAGGATGACAATATTTGGTATATAGGTTGCTGATTAATAGTACATGACTGTCTGGTAGGTTCCACCTGACCTTGACCTCAATTTCACGGTCCAGTTACTACGTTAAAGTTTTTGGGTTACGGCTGTTCCCCTGTAACTATGCAGGGTATGGTGACAATATTTTGTATACAGGCCGCTGCTGATATTTAATGCTATTTATGTAATGCTTATGACGAAATTTATTTTTGTTACTGATGCGGAATGCAGGCGAGACGTTTTTCTGTGTCCACACTTGTCTTTGCTATTTATCTTTATCATGTGAAGATAACTCTAATTGTCAGTCATCTTTTAGTGATTTCAGGTTTGTGTTGTATTCTGGTACAACATCAGTCTGTATGAATAAAATTGTTTTGACCATTTCAGTTGGATGTTCTGGACAGACACAAGCACATACCAGCCAAAAATAGAACGGTCATGGATGAATGGGGACAATAGGGAAACCTTGGTCAAGACAGAAATAAGTCAGCCGACCGGACTGACCATTGACGATTTTATGGATGATCGATTATACTGGTGTGATCCCAAAGAGAACGTTATAGAGTCAATGAGACCCGATGGCTCTGACAGAGTCATTGTTATAAGTAAAGGTAGACAGATTTGTTATAGAGTCGATGAGACCAGATGGCTCGGACAGAGTCATTGTTATAAGTAAAGGTAGACAGATTTGTTATGGAGTCAATGAGACCAGATGGCTCGGACAGAGTCATTGTTATAAGTAAAGGTAGACAGATTTGTTATGGAATCGATGAGACCAGATGGCTCGGACAGAGTCATTGTTATAAGTAAAGGTAGACAGATTTGTTATGGAGTCGATGAGACCAGATGGCTCGGACAGAGTCATTGTTATAAGTAAAGGTAGACAGATTTGTTATGGAGTCGATGAGACCAGATGGCTCGGACAGAGTCATTGTTATAAGTAAAGGTAGACAGATTTGTTATAGAGTCGATGAGACCAGATGGCTCGGACAGAGTCATTGTTATAAGTAAAGGTAGACAGATTTGTTATGGAGTCGATGAGACCAGATGGCTCGGACAGAGTCATTGTTATAAGTAAAGGTAGACAGATTTGTTATGGAGTCAATGAGACCAGATGGCTCGGACAGAGTCATTGTTATAAGTAAAGGTAGACAGATTTGTTATAGAGTCAATGAGACCAGATGGTTCGGACAGAGTCATTGTTATAAGTAAAGGTAGACAGATTTGTTATGGAGTCAATGAGACCAGATGGCTCGGACAGAGTCATTGTTATAAGTAAAGGTAGACAGATTTGTTATAGAGTCGATGAGACCAGATGGCTCGGACAGAGTCATTGTTATAAGTAAAGGTAGACAGATTTGTTATAGAGTCAATGAGACCAGATGGCTCGGACAGAGTCATTGTTATAAGTAAAGGTAGACAGATTTGTTATAGAGTCAATGAGACCAGATGGCTCGGACAGAGTCATTGTTATAAGTAAAGGTAGACAGATTTGTTATAGAGTCGATGAGACCAGATGGCTCGGACAGAGTCATTGTTATAAGTAAAGGTAGACAGATTTGTTATAAAGTCCATGAGACCAGACGGCTCTGACAGAGTCATTGTTATAAGTAAAGGTAGACAGATTTGTTATGGAGTCGATGAGACCAGATTGCTCGGACAGAGTCATTGTTATAAGTAAAGGTAGACAGATTTGTTATAGAGTCGATGAGACCAGATGGCTCGGACAGAGTCATTGTTATAAGTAAAGGTAGACAGATTTGTTATAGAGTCGATGAGACCAGACGGCTCGGACAGAGTCATTGTTATAAGTAAAGGTAGACAGATTTGTTATAGAGTCAATGAGACCAGATGGCTCGGACAGAGTCATTGTTATAAGTAAAGGTAGACAGATTTGTTATAGAGTCAATGAGACCAGATGGCTCAGACAGAGTCATTGTTATAAGTAAAGGTAGACAGATTTGTTATGGAGTCGATGAGACCAGATGGCTCGGACAGAGTCATTGTTATAAGTAAAGGTAGACAGATTTGTTATGGAGTCAATGAGACCAGATGGCTCGGACAGAGTCATTGTTATAAGTAAAAGGTAGACAGATTTGTTTAATATGTCTTTATTGAAGGAGATAAATAATGTTAATTAGAATACATTGTATAATAAAAATGTCATTTTAAGTTTAGACAAGCTTAATAGTTCATAGGTATGTTTGAGTTTATTTAATGAATATATGTTTAACAATAACTAAAGTCATGGAACCAGTTTCACTTTTAACTTAAAGTCATGGAGTCAGTTTCACTTTTAACTTAAAGTCATGGAACCAGTTTCACTTTTAACATAAAGTCATGGTAAAAGGTTCACTTTAACTTTAAAGTCATGTAACCAGTACTTTTAACTTAAGTCATGGAACCAGTTTCACTTTAACTTATAGTCACAGTACCAGTTTCACTTTCAACTCAAAGTCATGGAACCAGTTTCACTTTTAACTTAAAGTCATGGAGTCAGTTTCACTTTTAACCTAAAGTCATGGTAAAAGTTTCACTTTAACTTAAAGTCATGGAACCAGTTTCACTTTAACTTAAAGTCATGGAACCAGTTTTACTTTTACTTAAAGTCATGGAACCAGTTTTACTTTTAACTTGTAGTCATGGTACCAGTTTCACTTTTACTTAAAGTCATGGTACCAGTTTTACTTTTAACTTGTAGTCATGGTACCAGTTTCACTTTTACTTAAAGTCATGGTACCAGTTTAATTTAACTTATAGTCATGGAACCGGTTTCACTTTTAACTTGTGGTCATGATACCAGTTTTACTTCAACTCAATGTTATGGTACCAGTTTTACTTAATTATGTTGTATTTTTCTCATTTATCTTTGAAATTTTGATATTACATTTTTTTACAGAAATTATGAATCCCTTCAGCCTTGATGTATTTGAAAGCAATCTGTACTGGACCTCCCAGCAAACAGGAAGTATTATAAAGATGGACAAGTTTGGGCGAGGCATTAATGTAACGCTGCAGTCTGGATTATTGCTGCCGACAACAGTCAAGGTCTTCCACTCTCAAAGACACAATATATCAGGTTTGTTGATTGGTCACTATGGTTACCATGTGGTTGGTTTTATCTGCTTACTGAAACTACTGCTTATATTGGTTGTGAGTTTGTGCCTTAATTACCAGATTTCATGCTGAATTTAGGGGGTTTTCACTAGTAATCCTGGCTTCATTCCTTCCCTTTTATATACTGGATATATAAATAAGCCTAACAATTGCTATAAACTCATAACACACATACAGTTCTGGAGAATAAAAATCAAAGGGATAAAACTATCGAACTTTCTGATCCATATCATGATACATAGGTTACTATTTGAGGATATATCTTGACAGCCAATGAAACAACATTTTTCACTTACTGGTCTGCTGTCATAAATGTCAGTAATAACTGTTCTAAATTGTGTTTTTGATTTGTTACCATGGATACATAGATGCCAACCATTAAGATTTTTCCGTATTTGTAATGATTTTTAAATTAACATTACAGCATTTTTTTTTAATTTTTAAGGATTTAAATTAAGAAATAGATTATTGCAAGCGGGCTTTATGGGAATTAGAACATGGTCAGACCTTATATTTGTCAATATTTTATACCGAGCAATAGCGAGGTACAAAATGAAGAAAAATATAAGGTCTGACCATGTTCTAATTCCCATAAAGCCCGCTCGCAATAATCTATTTTGATTCCAATATGTCTAACAAATGTTTTAAAATTTCGAAGCGGTTCTAAGAGGACGCTTTCAGTGGTAATATTGTTATTTTGAAACTAATACGATATATCCCAAAACAGTATGTTAAAGCAAATAAAATTGACATAAACTTTTTTTCTCGTCATTTTATTAAATGTACGTACCTTTTAAACAAAAATATTGAGAAATCTTAACAAAATTGCGGCGTTCCAGTTTGAAATTTTCAGTTCAGCATAATATGACGTCTGAATTCTAATTGTGACGTCATATTAATTCGAATGTAGAATTGTTAAAAAAATAATGTATCGGGAGTAGTTTAAATCATATAAATCTCAGAATTCAGACTAAAGATAACTAAATTATTAACAATAACGATAATTATGGATAACACATAACAAAGGCATTTGTAAGTCAGTTTTTACATTTACACAAAACACGCAGTTTACGCATGTGCGAACTAAACTTATTGGAATTTTGACACGGCTTTGTTTACATAGCTAAAGCAGGACGTCATATTAGAATTGGTTTTTAGTTCGTGCTGTTTTTTTGTGTAAAATAATATTTTGATCCGGTTGTCTATTAATTGTGACACTTGTTTTAGATTACAAAACATCCTTTGTGTCAACCACTTTAATGATTCTACAGCCCTGATCTCTACTTTTTTGTGAGATGGTGTTGTTTTCTTTAGTCAAAGATATCAGGAGAACCACAAGCTAAGAAAAAAAAACACAGGCAAAAAAATCTGCCTTAGAATGTGTAACCTAAACCTGAAATTCATATAGTAAAAACAAATTAGGACATGTATCAATCTAATCTGAAATTTAATGACTCATATTTGAAGTCACTGTTTCATTTTATTTTTCGACCAAGAAATACAGCTTTATTAAATTAATGTATTGCTAATTAAGGATTAACTACAAAAAATATTTTCTCCATCGAGGGATAACAAAATTTCCGTTTTGCACATTGTATAATTCCGCTTAAAAAACGGAAATTTCATTAACCCTCGATGGAGAAAATATTTTTTGTAGTAAATAGTTATAAAAAAATTCAAACAATAGAATAAACTCAACAATTTTATTTTTGTAACTGGACATTTTTTTAAAAAGAGATAAACACAAAAACTCTTAGTTTCCCATGGAGTAATATATGATGTCAAATGGCGCGTGTCTCCATGACGATCAAATTTGTTTTCCATCCTCTGATAGAAAATATCTTCCAGCAAATCAAAAGTCAGTATTCTCTCAAAATTTATTTATTTAATAATACAAATGAAATATTTTGTTTTACTTTGAGTCAATGTTAACAAAAAAAAGTTAGTCACTTTAATATTATTTCTGATGTTTGCTGAACATTAGCAATGTCTGCTCCTTACACCAAATATGATCATGTGGTCAATTGTGCTCCATCTTAAATATTCACTGGTAATTGCATGAAAATACAAGTGTTGCAACATGACAACTGTATCACTGAAAATGATCTTAAATTACTGAAAACAAGTATTTAGTTATTTGATACTTGACACAGGTATATATGCATATAACAATGTATAAGATCAGCAATGATGCATAGTCTGTCAAATTACTCTGACCATAAAATCACGGAAAAAGGCTTCTATAAAAAGTTACAAGAACGCTTGTTAGTCCGAATTTGGATATGTTGATTGTGAATTTACATCTATCTATTTACACTTTGTGGGGGGGGGAGGGGGGCAGTGAGGCATTGTCTCTGGACATCAGGCAACAATCAGTCAATCTAGTTAAAATTGTTTTTTTCAGTAAAAAATCCATGTTCAGAGAATTGTAGTCATATCTGTTTACTGGTACCTGGTGGTTATAGGTGTGCCTGTCCTGACGGTGCAACATTCCAGCCAGGGAACAAGTTCATTTGTGATGCTGGTATGTTACAATTAGGCATTCATTATTTATTTTACATTTTCTTTTAACTGAACTATTTGTATTTGAAGAATTTCACAGAAAGATCAATTAGGCATGCACAAAAGCTTTTGGAAAAAGTATGTTTTTATGTTTTCACAGTATTTCTATATTGTGAACACTAAACTAATTTACCAACAGAAAATACATTTAACTTCTGAACTAAATTAGGAGACTGGTCATATATTTCAAGGGGCCTCGGTGGCCATGTGGTTAAGGTAGTTCATCTACTATTGATCACATGGTCTGTCAACAATGAGTTTGCAGGTTCGAGTTTCACTACGAGGAGGGTGAGCTGGCCTCCAGTCTTAATTGACAAGGATTGCCAGTTTTCCTATGGATTGTAAGGGACTTTTTCCGGGTACTCCAGCTTCCTTCCTTAATAAAAACTGGATGCCATGATATAGATGAAAGTAGCATTAAATACCATTCAAACAAATAAACAAACATATATTTCAAAATAACCAGAGACACTTGTCTGGTATCCAAGACATATGCAATATTTGCACATTGTCAGAAAATATCTGATTTATTTGTGCAAGTCTTAGAAACAAGTAGAAATGTCTGACTGTGTCCAGCATTTCTACCTGTTTTGCTGCAAGTACAAATAATTTATATATTTTCTGACAATGAACGAATATTGTTTTTATCTTGAAAATCCTAATGAAGATAAAATGCATTTTAAACTGATAAAAGCATGAAACATGAAAAAATGCACTTTTAACTGATTCCTTACTTGAATTTAAAAAAATTAAAAACAAAGCAAACCAAATTTACGTATAAATGGATTTACTTATATTACATATCTTTGTTTCAAAGACTAAATATTGCACAACAAAAACAACTATAATGGCCATTTTGATGCCCCCATGACAACATGTCGGGGGCATTAAGTTTTACTCATGCCCGTCCGTACGTACGTCCATACGAATTTCCGTCAAGCTTTTCTCAGAAACCGTACATGAGAACAATTTGAAATTTGGCAGGTTGGTTCAGTATCACAAGTTGTACGTCCTAAGTGACTTTCAGACCTGTGGGACAACTACTTCCTGTTTGGGACTTCATTCGTACGTACGTACGTCCAACAGTACAAATTTCCATCAAGCTTTTCTCAGAAACTGTACATGAGAACAATTTGAAATGGGACAGGGTGGTTCAGTATCACAAGTTGTACGTCCTAAGCCACTTTCAGACCTGTCTGGCAACTACTTCCTGTGTGGGACTTCATTTAGCAGGGGCATCTGTGTCCCATGGACACATTCTACGATTTTTTAAAATAACATATTTTTTTTTATCCATGCAATCCAAAACTTTATGTATCACTTATATTAGGCTAAGTTAATTTAATTAGTAGATTCTCATCCAACCTTCACAAAAACTATGGGTTTGGAGGAATATTATTTTTATTGTTTACAAGATATTCGAAAACCAGTTTTATCTATATGAAATGAGGAAATGTTCTACCCTTGATATTATTAACACAGTAACATTTTTTTGTCAACAGGAAACTATATGGTTGGGTAATAATATCATAATATTGGAAATGCACATGAAAAAAATCTGGGATTTATAAATTTTTTGGAGGCCTGCATGGTTGATAATCTAAGTGATGGTAATTGACTTAACATGGATTTAAAAACTATAATTTCAACTTAAAACTGTATTATAATTGATCTGTGATCAGCTTTTGGCCTTTTTTTTGAAGCCTTTTCACATGCTTTTGTGTACCCTATATTCAATTTTAAAAATTCAAGCCAGATCACATGATATCTTTGATTTTTGTTTTATACCCACCGCAAACTAGTTTGGGGGGGGTATATAGGAATTACCCTGTCTGTCTGTCTGTCTGTCTGTCTGTCTGTCAGAATTTTCATCGCTGTCGGATATTATTCAGGTGAGATAATTGGACTTGAAGCGAAGCGGGGGTATCCCTTTGTGAGCTTTCTCACAGTCCACACTTGTTTTATTAGTTTTTTGTGTATTATCTTCTTCATTTTTTAGCTTGGGAAAAATCCAAACCACATCCTGCTGTTTGTCCCTGTAACAACGGTGGATCCTGTGTCCCTGGAAATGTAACTGACGTAACTGACGTAGTTGTTTGTATTTGTCCAAAAGGTAGGTCAAGATTGAGGTCTAAGTCAAATTGTTTACAAGGCTGGAATCTTAGTCAAATTGTTTATAAAACTAATGTGTTAGTCAAATAGTCTATAAAACTGGGTGTGTAAGTCAAATTGTTTACAAGACTGGGATCTAAGTCAAATAGTCTATAAAACTTGGTGTGTAAGTCAAATTGTTTACAAGACTGGGATCTTAGTCAAATTGTCTGTAAAACTGGTTGTGTAAGTCAAATTGTTTACAAGACTGGGATCTTAGTCAAATAGTCTGTAAAACTGGGTGTGTAAGTCAAATTGTTTACAAGACTGGGATCTAAGTCAAATAGTCTATAAAACTGGGTGTGTAAGTCAAATTGTTTACAAGACTGGGATCTAAGTCAAATAGTCTATAAAACTTGGTGTGTAAGTCAAATTGTTTACAAGACTGGGATCTTAGTCAAATTGTCTGTAAACTGGTTGTGTAAGTCAAATTGTTTACAAGACTGGGATCTTAGTCAAATAGTCTGTAAAACTGGGTGTGTAAGTCAAATTGTTTACAAGACGGGGATCTTAGTCAAATAGTCTGTAAAACTGGGTGTGTAAGTCAAATTGTTTACAAGATTGGGATCTAAGTCAAATAGTCTGTAAAACTGGGTGTGTAAGACAAATTGTTTACAAGACTGGGATCTAAGTCAAACAGTCTGTAAAACTGGGTGTGTAAGTCAAATTGTTTACAAGACTGGGATCTATGTCAAATTGTCTGTAAAACTGGGTCTGTAAGTGAAATTGTTTACAAGACTGGTATAATAGTCAAATTGTCTGTAAAACAAGGCTGTGTAAGTCAAATTGTTTACAAGACTGGGATCTAAGTCAAATTGTCTATACAATGGGGGTGTTAGTCAAATCGTTTACAAGACTGGGATCTTAGTCAAATTGTCTGTAAAACTGGGGGTGTTAGTCAAATTGTTTTCAAGACTGGGATCTAAGTCAAATAGTCTATAAAACTTGGTGTGTAAGTCAAATTGTTTACAAGACTGGGATCTTAGTCAAATTGTCTGTAAAACTGGTTGTGTAAGTCAAATTGTTTACAAGATTGGGATCTAAGTCAAATAGTCTGTAAAACTGGGTGTGTAAGACAAATTGTTTACAAGACTGGGATCTAAGTCAAACAGTCTGTAAAACTGGGTGTGTAAGTCAAATTGTTTACAAGACTGGGATCTATGTCAAATTGACTTTAAAATTGGTCTGTAAGTGAAATTGTTTACAAGACTGGTATAATAGTCAAATTGTCTGTAAAACAAGGCTGTGTAAGTAAAATTGTTTACAAGACTGGGATCTAAGTCAAATTGTCTATACAATGGGGGTGTTAGTCAAATTGTTTACAAGACTGGGATCTTAGTCAAATAGTCTATAAAACTTGGTGTGTAAGTCAAATTGTTTACAAGACTGGGATCTTAGTCAAATTGTCTGTAAAACTGGTTGTGTAAGTCAAATTGTTTACAAGACTGGGATCTTAGTCAAATAGTCTGTAAAACTGGGTGTGTAAGTCAAATTGTTTACAAGATTGGGATCTAAGTCAAATAGTCTGTAAAACTGGGTGTTTAAGACAAATTGTTTACAAGACTGGGATTTAAGTCAAACAGTCTGTAAAACTGGGTGTGTAAGTCAAATTGTTTACAAGACTGGGATCTATGTCAAATTGACTGTAAAACTGGGTCTGTAAGTGAAATTGTTTACAAGACTGGTATAATAGTCAAATTGTCTGTAAAACAAGGCTGTGTAAGTCAAATTGTTTACAAGACTGGGATCTAAGTCAAATTGTCTATCCAATGGGGGTGTTAGTCAAATCGTTTACAAGACTGGGATCTTAGTCAAATAGTCTGTAAAACTGGCTGTGTAAGTCAAATTGTTTACAAGACAGGGATCTAAGTCAAATTGTCTATCAAACTGGAGGTGTAAGTCGAATTGTTTACAAAACTAGGATCTAAGTCAAATTGTCTATAAAACTGGAGGTGTAAGTCAAATTGTTTACAAGACTAGGATCTAAGTCAAATAGTAAAACTGGAGGTGTTAGTCAAATTGTTTACAAGACTGGGATCTTAGTCAAATTGTCTGTAAAACTGGGTGTGCAAGTCAAATTGTTTACAAGACTGGGATCTAAGTCAAATTGTCTATAAAACTGGGTGTGTAAGTCAAATTGTTTACAAGACTAGGATCTAAGTCAAATTGTCTATAAAACTGGAAGTGTAAGTCAGATTGTTTACAAGACTAGGATCTAAGTCAAATTGTCTGTAAAACTGGAGGTGTTAGTCGAATTGTTTACAAGACTGGGATTTTAGTCAAATTGTCTGTAAAACTGGGTGTGCAAGTCAAATTGTTTACAAGACTGGGATTTAAGTCAAATTGTCTGTAAAACTGGAGGTGTAAGTCCAATCGTTTACAAGACTGGGATCTTAGTCAAATTGTGTGTAAATCTGGGGTTGTTAGTCAAATTGTTTACAAGACTGGGATCTTAGTCAAATTGTCTGTAAAACTGGGGGTGTTAGTCAAATTGTTTACAAGATTGGGATCTTAGTCAAATTGTCTGTAAAACTGGATGTCCAAGTCAAATTGTTTACAAGACTGGGATCTAAGTCAAATTGTCTATAAAACTTGGTGTGTAAGTCAAATTGTTAACAAGACTGGGATCTTAGTCAAATTGTCTGTAAAACTGGGTAAGTCAAATTGTTTACAAGACTGGGATCTAAGTCAAATCGCCTGTAAAACTGGAGGTGTTAGTCAAATTGTTTACAAGACTGTGATCTAAGTCAAATTGTCTGTACAATTGGGGGTTTTAGTCAAATTGTTTACAAGAGTGGGATCTAAGTCAAATAGTCTATAAAACTGGGGTGTGTAAGTCAAATTGTTTACAAGACTGGGATCTATGTCAAATAGTCTGTTAAACTGGGTGTGTAAGTCAAATTGTTTACGAGACTGGGATCTAAGTCAAATAGTCTATAAAAATGGGTGTGTAAGTTAATTTGTTTACAAGACTGGGATCTTAGTCAAATATTATATAAAAATTGGTGTGTAAGTTAAATTGTTTACAAGACTAGGATCTAAGTCAAATTGTCTGTAAAACTGGCGGTGTTAGTCCAATCGTTTACAAGACTGGGATCTTAGTCAAATTGTCTGTAAAACTGGGGGTGTTAGTCAAATTGTTTACAAGACTGGGACCCAAGTCAAATAGTCTATAAAACTGGGGTGTGTAAGTCAAATTGTTTACAAGACTGGGATCTAAGTCAAATAGTCTATAAAACTTGGTGTGTAAGTCAAATTGTTTACAAGACTGGGATCTTAGTCAAATTGTCTGTAAAACTGGTTGTGTAAGTCAAATTGTTTACAAGACTGGGATCTTAGTCAAATTGTCTATAAAACTGGAGGTGTAAGTCAAATTGTTTACAAGACTGGGATCTATGTCAAATTGTCTATAAAGCTGGGTAAGTCAAATTGTTTACAAGATTGTGATCTAAGTCAAATTGTCTGTAAAACTGGGTGTGTAAGTCAGATTGTTTACAAGACTGGGATCTAAGTCAAATTGCCTGTAAAACTGGAGGTGTTAGTCAAATTTTTTACAAGACTGGGATCTAAGTCAAATTGTCTATTCTATTGGGGGTTTTAGTCAAATTGTTTACAAGACTGGGATTTAAGTCAAATAGTCTGTAAAACTGGGTGTGTAAGTCAAATTGTTTATAAGACTGGGATCTATGTCAAATAGTCTATAAAAATGGGTGTGTAAGTTAAATTGTTTACAAGACTGGGATCTTAGTCAAATATTATATAAAAATGGGTGTGTAAGTTAAATTGTTTACAAGACTGGGATCAGTCAAATTGTCTATAAAACTGGGGTGTGTTAGTCAAATTGTTTAATTGACATACCAATGATGTTTGCTAGATTAGATCAAAATGAATTGAATGAGTGTCAGAAAAAATTTCTTGATTATAGGAAAATTAATGTCATATGTGTGTTTTATCTAATTTGGTCTTATCAGTGGCACTCAATCCTAATGTAATTGAATCTACAAATGTTTGCAAAATTGGATGAAATGGTTTCTGAAAGTTTTATCGAGCTAAGTTTTATAATTATCATGATTTATTGATTAAAAGTGATGCAAATAGAGACTGTTTTACTGTAAATTGAAGCATTTTATGTTATAAGCCCCTAAAAAAAATCTAAGCAGACTAAATATCCTGAAAACATTGAATTTGTGTTTATTTGAAGGTTATCTAGGACGTTATTGTGAAGTAACTGAACCACAACGGCTAGTACCACAGTTAGAAACAACAAGTAGGTAGTCAACAACCAAGATGTTCTTTTCTGCATGCTAAGGGGTTCTTCTATGACGTTCTTGTTTCCGTCGTTCTGATTGGACGTCAGAGACAATGGAGTCTATAACAATGGAGAGTCTATATGTTATAGAGATGTGAAAGTTGTTGGTTTACGGAAGAAATAGGTACTTGCATATGTTTTTGGGAAAGTCCGTGTGAACTTTCACTCGTGATAGAAATTTTTATGTCTTTTGGCTCGTTCCGCTGCGCTCCTCTCGCAAAAACATAAAGACATAAAATCTCTATCACTCATGAAAGATCAACCGGTCTTTCCCAAAAACGTATGAAAGAACCTATTAATCTTACAGTAGACAAGATTTGGAAAAAAAGTTTTAGAAAAATGGTAGATATTGTGGCCGCTACAAAAGACTTAATTCTCCATTTGTACAGAATGCTTCATATTTTTCCAGTGTAAATTTTGTTCATTTTGATCCATCCTTTTCCCAATTGATTTATTGTTAACTTGCTCTTGTCCTGAATATGGCTGAAATATTACTTTATGTACATTTGTTTGTTTTGTTTGATGTTTAATGCCACTTTCAGCAATTTTACAGCTTTATCATCAGGTGTCCAGTTTTTATTGGGGGAGGAAGCCGGAGTACCTGGAAAGCCCCCAACTTGTCAATTTAGATTGTACATTAGTAGACTAACTACCATAATTGCCCGCAGTGAGACTCGAACCTGCAATCTCAGTGTTGACAGATCAGGTGATCAATAGTAGACAAACTACTTTAACCAACAGGCCACCAAGGCCCCCAGTGTACATAAGTAGACTAACTACCATAACCACTTGGCCACAGAGGCCTCTTGGTGTACATTAGTAGACTAACTACCATAACCACTCAGCCACCGGCCCCCGGTGTACATTAGTAGACTAACTACCATAACCACTCAGCCACCGGCCCCCGGTGTACATTAGTAGACTAACTACCATAACCACTTGGCCACAGAGGCCTCTTGGTGTACATTAGTAGAATAACTACCATAACCACTCGGCCACCCACCCCCGGTGTACATTAGTAGACTAACTACCATAACCACTCAGCTACCCAGGCCACCGGTGTACATTAGTAGACTAACTACCATAACCACTTGGCCACAGAGGCCTCTTGGTGTACATTAGTAGACTAACTACCATAACCAGTTGGCCACAGAGGCCTCTTGGTGTACATTAGTAGACTAACTACCATAACCACTTGGCCACAGAGGCCTCTTGGTGTACATTAGTAGACTAACTACCATAACCACT
Source organism: Limnoperna fortunei (assembly GCA_944474755.1). NCBI lineage: Eukaryota > Metazoa > Mollusca > Bivalvia > Mytilida > Modiolidae > Limnoperna > Limnoperna fortunei. The sequence continues at coordinate 47,299,848 of OX104125.1, forward strand.
TGGCCACAGAGGCCTCTTGGTGTACATTAGTAGACTAACTACCATAACCACTTGGCCACAGAGGCCTCTTGGTGTACATTAGTAGACTAACTACATAACCACTCGGCCACCGAGGCCACCGGTGTACATTAGTAGACTAACTACATAACCACTCGGCCACCGAGGCCACCGGTGTACATTAGTAGACTAACTACCATAACCACTCAGCTACCCAGGCCACCGGTGTACATTAGTAGACTAACTACCATAACCACTTGGCCACAGAGGCCTCTTGGTGTACATTAATAGACTAACTACCATAACCACTTGGCCAGAGGCCTCTTGGTGTACATTAGTAGACTAACTACCATAACCACTTGGCCACAGAGGCCTCTTGGTGTACATTAGTAGACTAACTACCATAACCACTTGGCCACAGAGGCCTCTTGGTGTACATTAGTAGACTTAACTACATAACCACTCGGCCACCGAGGCCCCCGGTGTACATTAGTAGACTAACTACATAACCACTCGGCCACCGAGGCCACCGGTGTACATTAGTAGACTAACTACATAACCACTCGGCCACCAAGGCCCCCAGTGTACATAAGTAGACTAACTACCATAACCACTTGGCCACAGAGGCCTCTTGGTGTACATTAGTAGACTAACTACCATAACCACTTGGCCACAGAGGCCTCTTGGTGTACATTAGTAGACTAACTACCATAACCACTTGGCCACAGAGGCCTCTTGGTGTACATTAGTAGACTAACTACCATAACCACTTGGCCACAGAGGCCTCTTGGTGTACATTAGTAGACTTAACTACATAACCACTCGGCCACCGAGGCCCCCGGTGTACATTAGTAGACTAACTACATAACCACTCGGCCACCGAGGCCACCGGTGTACATTAGTAGACTAACTACATAACCACTCGGCCACCGAGGCCACCAGTGTACATTAGTAGACTAACTACATAACCACTCGGCCACCGAGGCCCCCGGTGTACATTAGTAGGCTAACTACCATAACCACTTGGCCACAGAGGCCTCTTGGTGTACATTAGTAGACTAACTACCATAACCACTCGGCCACCGAGGCCCCCGGTGTACATTAGTAGGCTAACTACCATAACCACTTGGCCACAGAGGCCTCTTGGTGTACATTAGTAGACTAACTACCATAACCACTTGGCCACAGAGGCCTCTTGGTGTACATTAGTAGGCTAACTACCATAACCACTTGGCCACAGAGGCCTCTTGGTGTACATTAGTAGACTAACTACCATAACCACTTGGCCACAGAGGCCTCTTGGTGTACATTAGTAGACTAACTACATAACCACTCGGCCACCGAGGCCCCCGGTGTACATTAGTAGGCTAACTACCATAACCACTTGGCCACAGAGGCCTCTTGGTGTACATTAGTAGACTAACTACCCCCGGTGTACATTAAGCAATTAGACAATGAATGAACACAACCTTTATCTTCCTTGCTGTATTAAACTAAACTAAATGTTGATGTATTTTGGTTATTGTTTTTTGCGTGACAAATGAAAACTACTTACCTCGTATGGTCCAGCTTACGCTCCTTTTATCATGTTTATAGATAAAAAAATGTGTAAATTGAATTCAACAATTATTTTCCACTGTTATTTAGAGTTTTGAAATGCAGCAGATTTTTCAATGTAATAGTGCAGTTTTCTATAGTAAAGTTTGACCTAAATTACAACGGAAGTGTATGTTTGTTAGAGTCCATTGTTGTCTGTTCAAAATCCTTTGGGTAATATCGTCTGCTGTTAAGGCGGGAAAAACCTCACCGTTTGTCCGAATACCACGAAAGCAGACGATCTTTTTGAAAACGTTGGGTCCCTTTAGAAACTCAAATGGCTGACTTCCTTTGTAAAATCTCGTAGCAAATGTCAAGGATGACTTGGAACGTCAGAAACAAAGGCATAATATAAAATATGGACGTGTTATCATTTAGAATTGTTTTAAATTGGATTTGAAGACTACAAATGTACAATATGGAATAATAAAAAAATGAAAGCAAAACACTGAGCACAAGGGGGTGTAACTTTTAGTATAGCTGAAATTTGTTTCACTCGGTCATAAATAGTATAACCTTGTAGTATCATCTTTTTCAGGACTAGCTACAATAATTGTTCCAGTAACAGTACTAGGATTTGTGGTATTACTTGTGCTTCTTCTGTTGTATGTATTTAAGCGAAGAAGGTATGTTATCAATGTATGAAATGTTTTAGTTTTGTTGCATTAATTTTAATGAGATGTGCCATTTAATTCAGCATCTATAATCTTTTTTACTTAATTTCGAAGAAAAAGAAATAAGTTACCGTATTTGGCTGTGTATATTATGCATTAATGTATAATACACAGTCAAACCAATGTTCTTTATAACAATTAAATCAACCATGGTTACAAGCTAGTCTCAGTTCATCTTGCCTGTATTTATAGTTATTGTCCACCCAATTTGATAGCATCTTTTGAAGATGATTAATATTAATATGTTTGCTATTGCTTCTAGGAAAGTATTAAAGGGGGACAGTTTTAAAAAAACTGGATCAGGAGGAGTAACCTATCGAGAAGGACCCAATGTAGATATACCGCCATCATTCACTGAAGGAACCACCAACACACCAGATACGGTACGCTTAACAGATTGAAACATTTTGTAGATTAGGTTGGAGGTGGAGGGGTGGGGGGTTTGATGTAAATACACAATACTTATGGTCAACTGGAATTTGTTGAATGATACAGTAAACATGTGTATGATGGACAGCCATGGACACCGGAGCACTCCTCTGTATCTTCTAAAATAAAGAGGTTTTCAAACCTCAGTATCTGCTAAACATATAGAGATTTATAGAGCATTTTATATGTTGAAAATAAAGAGGTTTTCAAACCTCAGTATCTGCTAAACATATAGAGATTTATAGAGCATTTTATATGTTGAAAATAAAGAGGTTTTCAAACCTCAGTATCTGCTAAACATACAGAGATTTATAGAGCCTTTTATATGTTGAAAATAAAGAGGTTTTCAAACCTCAGTATCTGCTAAACATACAGAGATTTATAGAGCCTTTTATATGTTGAAAAAAAAGAGGTTTTCAAACCTCAGTATCTGCTATATAGAGCCTTTTATATGTTGAAAATAAAGAGGTTTTCAAACCTATCTGCTATATAGAGCCTTTTATATGTTGAAAATAAAGAGGTTTTCAAACCTCAGAGCCCTGCTAAACATATAGAGATTTATAGAGCCTTTTATATGTTGAAAATAAAGAGGTTTTCAAACCTCAGTATCTGCTAAACATATAGAGATTTATAGAGCCTTTTATATGTTGAAAATAAAGAGGTTTTCAGAACAAAAAGGCCTCTGTCTGTTAAAAAATTGTTTTTCCAAATCCCAGAATACTACTTTATATCAGCTTCTAAATATTATGCTTAATACAAAAGCTAAATCAGAACAAGAGACAACACTTAACACTGTGAAAAGTTTATAGGATAGGAACTTTACTGATCATGTAAGAATCAAAAAGATGCTCATGAGGTGGTGATCAAATAATCTCCACGCAAAGGATTGTGGCAGAGGTTATATCTGGGAACCAGTTATGTTCTCTGTGCCTCATGAGGTGGTGATCAAATCTCAATTAAAATAATATTGATTTAGTACATACTACTGTAATGACGGCAGGAGGTTTGGCATCCTATAAAACTTGGTTTAACCCACCATTTCTTTTGAGGTACCTGTACAAAGTCGGAACCATTGCTGTAGGTGCTATATTTTTTGGTTGTTGGTTCTGCCAGTTTTTTGGACTTTGATTTGTCATTTTTTGACAGTTTCCTTTGTATTTTGTTATAACCTTCTTTTGGTATTGCCTTAGTGTATTAGCGTGTCAAGTGTCAGATTTCTGTTTTCATGGGTAACAATCAAGATGGCCCATGTATCAATGAAATGAAATTAGGATTTAACATATACAGTCAAACCTGTCTTAGCAAACCTCTCCATATAATCACTTCCTGTGTTGTGTCATCAGATTTATTCCTCCCCAACATTTTCCCATTCATTTTACCTTTATATAAAGACTGCCTGTCTTACGCGACTAACAACTGTGTTTTCAGTTTGTTTTGACCAAGAAAACCTGTCTAAAATGACTGTTAAAGTCATTAAACCCTGTCCAACGAAAAGAAGATTCCTAGACCATTGTCAATTATTAAGCTTCTTCGAAACGTTTAACTAAAGTTTGAAGCGATCAAAAATGTTTTTATCATCTTGAAGTAAAACCAGTCAAACCAGTACAAAGAAAAATACAACAACTAAATGTGGAATAAAGTAGACCTCTGAATCGGAAATCAAATAAAGTAGACCTCGGAATCGGAAATCAAATAAAGTAGACCTCGGAATCGGAAATCAAATAAAGTAGGCCTCGGAATCGGAAATCAAATAAAGTAGACCTCGGAATCGGAAATCAAAACGCTCATATTGTATATGTAGTACTTGGGTTATAACATAAAATAAATGTCATATTTTACTTTTTACTGAATAAAACAAAACAGTTCTTCAATTCACTCTTTCACAAGCTGACAACATGACTGTCCTGACTTATGTGACCTTTTTAACAATTTCCCTTTAAAAGTCGCTTTAAGACAGGTTTAATTGTACAAGCATTGTGCTACTTTCTCTATAAAAAAAAATCCAAATTTTTGGTCGAGGTAAATAATTCTGACTATTAATTTATCAACAGTATGGTGTATTAAATCCTCACTGCTCTCAGCTCATTATTTACTAGGTATTCTCATTTGGTCTATTGGCTTCCTTTCTAATGACAACTAGATGCTGGTTAATCACTAAAAGTTCATTCATAAATAACATGGGAAAAGCAGCTTGTAATTTAAATTTCATTTTACCCCCTGTTTTACTGTATACTGTTTTACCCTTGTCCGTCCATCCGTCCAGGGGCCTCGGTGGCCGAGTGGTCAAGGTAGTTCGTCTACTATTAATCACGTGGTCTGTCAACACTGAGATTGCGGGTTCGATTCTCACTGCAGGCAGGGTGTACTCGACTCCAATCTTAATTGACAAGGATTGCCAGTTTTCCTACCGCAGGTCGGGGGTTTTCTCCGGGTACTCAGGCTTCCTCCCCCAATAAAAACTGGACACCATGATATAGCTGAAAAATTGCTGAAAGTGGCGTTAAACACCATCAAACAAACAAACAAACATCCATCCGTCCATAACAAAACTTTTCGTCCAAGTTTCCTAAGCACCTGTATTATGTAGAAGCCTGATATTTTGTATATTGCTTTATCCTATAGTACCATGAGGTGTATAGCCTATTTCCTGTTTACTGAATACTTAGATTTTTACACTTAGTTGACATACATTAAAAAATTTTTGTGACAGCAGGGGTATCACTAGTGAGCATGAACTCACAGTCCACACTGGTTGTGACAGCATGGGTATCACTAGTGAGCATTAGCTCACAGTCCCCACTGGTTGTGACAGCAGGGGTATCACTAGTGAGCATTAGCTCACAGTCCACACTGGTTGTGACAGCAGGGGTATCACTAGTGAGCATTAACTCACAGTCCACACTGGTTGTGACAGCAGGGGTATCACTAGTGAGCATTAGCTCACAGTCCACACTGGTTGTGACAGCAGGGGTATCACTAGTGAGCATTAACTCACAGTCCACACTGGTTGTGACAGCAGGGGTATCACTAGTGAGCATTAGCTCACAGTCCACACTGGTTGTGACAGCAGGGGTATCACTAGTGAGCATTAGCTCACAGTCCACACTGGTTGTGACAGCAGGGGTATCACTCGTGAACATTAGCTCACAGTCCACACTGGTTGTGACAGCAGGGGTATCACTAGTGAGCATAAACTCACAGTCCACACTGGTTGTGACAGCAGGGGTATCACTAGTGAGCATTAGCTCACAGTCCACACTGGTTGTGACAGCAGGGGTATCACTAGTGAGCATTAGCTCACAGTCCACACTGGTTGTGACAGCAGGGGTATCACTAGTGAGCATTAGCTCACAGTCCACACTGGTTGTGACAGCAGGGGTATCACTAGTGAGCATTAGCTCACAGTCCACACTGGTTGTGACAGCAGGGGTATCACTAGTGAGCATTAACTCACAGTCCCCACTGGTTGTGACAGCAGGGGTATCACTAGTGAACATTAGCTCACAGTCCCCACTGGTTGTGACAGCAGGGGTATCACTAGTGAGCATTAGCTCACAGTCCACACTGGTTGTGACAGCAGGGGTATCACTAGTGAGCATTAGCTCACAGTCCCCACTGGTTGTGACAGCAGGGGTATCACTAGTGAGCATTAGCTCACAGTCCCCACTGGTTGTGACAGTGGGGGTATCACTAGTGAGCATTAGCTCACAGTCCCCACTTGTTGTGACAGCAGGGGTATCACTAGTGAGCATTAGCTCACAGTCCACACTGGTTGTGACAGCAGGGGTATCACTAGTGAGCATTAGCTCACAGTCCACACTGGTTGTGACAGCAGGGGTATCACTAGTGAGCATTAGCTCACAGTCCACACTGGTTGTGACAGCAGGGGTATCACTAGTGAGCATTAGCTCACAGTCCCCACTGGTTGTGACAGCAGGGGTATCACTAGTGAGCATTAGCTCACAGTCCCCACTGGTTGTGACAGTGGGGGTATCACTAGTGAGCATTAGCTCACAGTCCCCACTTGTTGTGACAGCAGGGGTATCACTAGTGAGCATTAGCTCACAGTCCACACTGGTTGTGACAGCAGGGGTATCACTAGTGAACATTAGCTCACAGTCCACACTGGTTGTGACAGCAGGGGTATCACTAGTGAGCATTAGCTCACAGTCCACACTGGTTGTGACAGAAGGGGTATCACTAGTGAGCATTAGCTCACAGTCCACACTGGTTGTGACAGCAGGGGTATCACTCGTGAACATTAGCTCACAGTCCACACTGGTTGTGACAGCAGGGGTATCACTAGTGAGCATTAGCTCACAGTCCACACTGGTTGTGACAGCAGGGGTATCACTCACAGTCCACACTGGTTGTGACAGCAGGGGTATCACTAGTGAGCATTAGCTCACAGTCCACACTGGTTGTGACAGCAGGGGTATCACTAGTGAGCATTAGCTCACAGTCCACACTGGTTGTGACAGCAGGGGTATCACTAGCGAGCATTAACTCACAGTCCACACTGGTTGTGACAGCAGGGGTATCACTAGTGAGCATTAGCTCACAGTCCCCACTGGTTGTGACAGCAGGGGTATCACTCGTGAACATTAGCTCACAGTCCCCACTGGTTGTGACAGCAGGGGTATCACTCGTGAACATTAGCTCACAGTCCCCACTGGTTGTGACAGCAGGGGTATCACTAGTGAGCATTAGCTCACAGTCCACACTGGTTGTGATAGCAGGGGTATCACTCGTTAACATTAGCTCACAGTCCCCACTGGTTGTGACAGCAGGGGTATCACTAGTGAGCATTAGCTCACAGTCCACACTGGTTGTGACAGCAGGGGTATCACTAGTGAGCATTAGCTCACAGTCCACACTGGTTGTGACAGCAGGTTTATCACTAGTGAGCATTAGCTCACAGTCCACACTGGTTGTGACAGAAGTGGTATCACTAGTGAGCATTAGCTCACAGTCCCCACTGGTTGTGACAGCAGGGGTATCACTAGTGAGCATTAGCTCACAGTCCCCACTGGTTGTGACAGCAGGGGTATCACTAGTGAGCATTAGCTCACAGTCCACACTGGTTGTGACAGCAGGGGTATCACTAGTGAGCATTAGCTCACAGTCCACACTGGTTGTGACAGAAGTGGTATCACTAGTGAGCATTAGCTCACAGTCCCCACTGGTTGTGACAGCAGGGGTATCACTCGTGAACATTAGCTCACAGTCCCCACTGGTTGTGACAGCAGGGGTATCACTCGTGAACATTAGCTCAGTCCCCACTGGTTGTGACAGCAGGGGTATCACTAGTGAGCATTAGCTCACAGTCCCCACTGGTTGTGACAGCAGGGGTATCACTAGTGAGCATTAGCTCACAGTCCACACTGGTTGTGACAGCAGGGGTATCACTAGTGAACATTAGCTCACAGTCCACACTGGTTGTGACAGCAGGGGTATCACTAGTGAGCATTAGCTCACAGTCCACACTGGTTGTGACAGCAGGGGTATCACTAGTGAGCATTAGCTCACAGTCCACACTGGTGGTGACAGCAGGGGTATCACTAGTGAGCATTAGCTCACAGTCCCCACTGGTTGTGACAGCAGGGGTATCACTAGTGAGCATTAGCTCACAGTCCCCACTGGTTGCGACAGCAGGGGTATCACTAGTGAGCATTAGCTCACAGTCCCCACTGGTTGTGACAGCAGGGGTATCACTAGTGAGCATTAGCTCACAGTCCACACTGGTTGTGACAGCAGGGTATCACTAGTGAGCATTAGCTCACAGTCCACACTTGTTGTGACAGCAGGGGTATCACTACTGAGCATTAGCTCACAGTCCCCACTGGTTGTGACAGCAGGGGTATCACTCGTGAACATTAGCTCACAGTCCACACTGGTTGTGACAGCAGGGGTATCACTAATGAGCATTAGCTCACAGTCCCCACTGGTTGTGACAGCAGGGGTATCACTCGTGAACATTAGCTCACAGTCCCCACTGGTTGCGACAGCAGGGTTATCACTAGTGAGCATTAGCTCACAGTCCACACTGCTCGTGACAGCAGGGGTATCACTCGTGAACATTAGCTCACAGTCCCCACTGGTTGTGACAGCAGGGGTATCACTCGTGAACATTAGCTCACAGTCCCCACTGGTTGCGACAGCGGGGTAACACTACTGAGCATTAGCTCACAGTCCCCACTGGTTGCGACAGCAGGGGTATCACTAGTGAGCATTAGCTCACAGTCCACACTGGTTGCGACAGCAGGGGTATCACTAGTGAGCATTAGCTCACAGTTCCCACTTGTTGTGACAGCAGGGGTATCACTAGTGAGCATTAGCTCACAGTCCCCACTGGTTGTGACCGCAGGGGTATCACTCGTGAACATTAGCTCACAGTCCCCACTGGTTGCGACAGCAGGGGTAACACTACTGAGCATTAGCTCACAGTCCCCACTGGTTGCGACAGCAGGGGTATCACTAGTGAGCATTAGCTCACAGTCCACACTGGTTGTGACAGCAGGGGTATCACTAGTGAGCATTAGCTCACAGTCCACACTGGTTGTGACAGCAGGGGTATCACTAGTGAGCATTAGCTCACAGTCCACACTGGTTGTGACAGCAGGTGTATCACTAGTGAGCATTAGCTCACAGTCCCCACTGGTTGTGACAGCAGGGGTATCACTCGTGAACATTAGCTCACAGTCCCCACTGGTTGTGACAGCAGGGGTATCACTCGTGAACATTAGCTCACAGTCCACACTGGTTGTGACAGAAGTGGTTCACTAGTGAGCATTAGCTCACAGTCCCCACTGGTTGTGACAGCAGGGGTATCACTCGTGAACATTAGCTCACAGTCCACACTGGTTGTGACAGCAGGGGTATCACTAGTGAGCATTAGCTCACAGTCCACACTGGTTGTGACAGCAGGGGTATCACTAGTGAGCATTAGCTCACAGTCCACACTGGTTGTGACAGCAGGGGTATCACTAGTGAGCATTAGCTCACAGTCCACACTGGTTGTGACAGCAGGGGTATCACTAGTGAGCATTAGCTCACAGTCCACACTGGTTGTGACAGCAGGGGTATCACTAGTGAGCATTAGCTCACAGTCCACACTGGTTGTGACAGCAGGGGTATCACTAGTGAGCATTAACTCACAGTCCACACTGGTTGTGACAGCAGGGGTATCAGTAGTGAGCATTAGCTCACAGTCCCCACTGGTTGTGACAGCAGGGGTATCACTCGTGAACATTAGCTCACAGTCCCCACTGGTTGTGACAGCAGGGGTATCACTAGTGAGCATTAACTCACAGTCCACACTGGTTGTGACAGCAGGGGTATCAGTAGTGAGCATTAGCTCACAGTCCCCACTGGTTGTGACAGCAGGGGTATCACTAGTGAGCATTAGCTCACAGTCCCCACTGGTTGTGACAGCAGGGGTATCACTAGTGAGCATTAGCTCACAGTCCCCACTGGTTGTGACAGCAGGGGTATCACTCGTGAACATTAGCTCACAGTCCCCACTGGTTGTGACAGCAGGGGTATCACTAGTGAGCATTAGCTCACAGTCCCCACTGGTTGTGACAGCAGGGGTATCACTAGTGAGCATTAGCTCACAGTCCACACTGGTTGTGACAGCAGGGGTATCACTAGTGAACATTAGCTCACAGTCCACACTGGTTGTGACAGCAGGGGTATCACTAGTGAGCATTAGCTCACAGTCCACACTGGTTGTGACAGCAGGGGTATCACTAGTGAGCATTAGCTCACAGTCCACACTGGTGGTGACAGCAGGGGTATCACTAGTGAGCATTAGCTCACAGTCCCCACTGGTTGTGACAGCAGGGGTATCACTAGTGAGCATTAGCTCACAGTCCCCACTGGTTGCGACAGCAGGGGTATCACTAGTGAGCATTAGCTCACAATCCCCACTGGTTGCGACAGCAGGGGTATCACTAGTGAGCATTAGCTCACAGTCCCCACTGGTTGTGACAGCAGGGGTATCACTCGTGAACATTAGCTCACAGTCCACACTTGTTTACTATTGTATTAAGGTAGTTAGTCATCTACTATTGATCACTGTCAACACTGAGGTTGCAGGTTTGAGCCTCACTGGTGGCAGGGTGTGCTCGACTCCAACCTTAATTTTCAAGGATGATGCCAGTTGACCTGGGGTCTGGGGTTTTAAACTGGTACTCTTGCTCCTTTCCTCAATAAAAACTAAACATAATTAAAATTGCATCAAAACCCATTCATTTAACACAGACATTTGCTATTTTGTAAAAACCTGCATATTGTTTTATTTCAGAATTTGTCCACTATGCAGATGGAACAGTCAACAAACTTTTGTAATCCATTGTATTACAAGTCAGAAGATATAGACAATACATTTGATTCCATAGATAATCCAGTTACCTCCCCTGACGAAAGTGAAGTAGTCTCCCCTGGATTAAGTGTAAGTGGGACTGCTGATCTTCCTGGAGCTACACCTAGTAATGTGAGGAAGTTTATGATTAAGAAGAAGTCAATGCATCCTTTAGAGGACTCAGTAAAAGACAATCATGGACTTGTAGCTGAGGATGAGCTGTAGTGAACATTCATTAACTAGTTAGATGGATCTCAGTTGTATAAATGTTTTTGTGTTGTATAAGGCAGTTTTTAAGCTGTAGTAATACATGCCCTCCTAGTTTACAAATGACTAAGCAGTACTTAGACAGTTTTTAAACCTGCAGAAAATAGCCAGTTTCCTTTTTAGTTTGGCAAAAAATAAAGAGTTCTTAGCCAGTTTTGAGGCAGTTTTAGTCTGTTTCTTGGTTGTACTTTTTAAGCAGTTATTTGTACAAAAAATGTAAATTAGTTAATTAAAACTGGTTTAAGCATGGCTATTTGTTATGCATGTACGTGGAACATTGTTACGATGTTGTTATTACTAATATGACCTATCTAGCTTCATGCTGTATAGGAGGCAAGATTCTTTCTGCTTCTATTAATGAGTTAATATCATATATTTTTACATTTTGCGTCTCCAATTTGATTATGACTTTGTGGCCAAAATCTGGCCAAAAGAAAGTCTTCAATTAATTTTTGTGCAAAGCAGATGTTAGTGAATTGCTTACATTTGTAATAAAATATGTCTTATTTAAATCTGCTTATATTTCATAAACAGTTATTGGAACTGTTTAGAGATGTAAAACTGTTAAGAAAGAAGTGGTAAAAATACCTAAAATTAAGCAGTTCTTAAAAACTATCAAGACCCTAACTGCTTGCTACTGGTTAAAAATATAATGAAAACTGCTATAAAACTACTTTAGAACTGCATAAATAAATGGTTTCCTTTTACTTTGGAGCTTATACAGTTCACCTTAACTAACACATGTTATGCCGTACATCCTTGATATTGCCAACTTTTTAACCTCGCTTAATTATAAAAGGAATTAAGAGTTACAGAAAATTGAGGGAGAAATTGGTATCATGTACCTTCTGGAAAAGTGGCAATAAGTGGGATACTGCCACTATAGATTGCAATAACAATGGGGGTACACTGTACATTTATTTCCTCTTCATTCGGGAGATTGTTGACCCATAGAAATTGAATAATTATGTCTCCCCCCACATGGTGGAGAGACATATTGTTTTTGTCATGTCCGTCACAAAGTTATTCTGCTCAACTCCTCTGAAACTACTCTACCAAATTTTACGAAACTATGTGACAAGTACACCATATGTAGTTGTGCATTTACCAGGAAATTCTGATCCTCAAAATTTTGTGGGAGTTGTGGCCCTTTGAACTTAGAATTTTCCAAAAATTCCTTATAAATCATGGTTTCCACTCAACTCCTCTGAAACTTCAGAACCAAATTTTATGAAACTTGGTACATAGCAAGTACACCATATGTAGTTGTGCATATTACCAGGAAATTTTTTTCTTCAAAATTTTGTGGGAGTTATATGTGTCTTTGAACTTAGAATTTTTTCCAGAAATTCCTTGCAAAACATGGTTTCCGCTCAACCCCTCTGAAACTACTACATCATTATTTTCAACTCTTGGTATGTAGCAAGTACACCATATTAGTTGTGCATATTACCAGGAAATTTGTATCCTCGAAATTTTTTGGTAGTTATTGGACTTTGAACTTAGATTTTGTACTGAAAATCCGCATGGGGAACGGGGAGAGACATCGTTTTTGTATGCAAAAACAAACTTAAATTTCCAAGTGCACTGCTTAAGAAAACGATGTTTCAAGGGTGAACGATCTTCATGTATTGTTATTGTTTATATTCCACTGCACCTACTTGTTTTGGGGCCTCGGTGGCAGAGTGGTCAAGGTAGTTCGTCTACTATTGATCATGTGGTCTGTCAACACTGAGATTGCGGGTTCGATTCTCACTGCAGGCAGGGTGTACTCGACTCAAATCTTAATTGACAAGGATTGCCAGTTTTCCTACCGCAGGTCGGGGGTTTTCTCCGGGTACTCCGGCTTCCTCCCCCAATAAAAACTGGACGCCATGATATAGCTGAAAAATTGCTGAAAGTGGCGTTAAACACCATCAAGCAAACCTACTTGTTTTGACTGTTTGTTTGCAAGACAACAGAACATGGTCTTGTATCACAGAAGGTTGTACGACAAGTTGTAAATGTAATAAAAACCATACAATGTATGACTCGTAAATCATAGGAATTTTGTCTAGCTTTTGTTTTGTTTTGTCAATACATTCATAAAAATCTCTAAATCATATGAATACTGAAACAGAGAACGGAAAACGATGGTCCAAGTTAACACAGTGTGTGATTCACTCTCATACAGGACTTTCTAGACCAATCACGTCAACAGGACTTGTAGAATTTATGTACCAAATTACATTCCCAAAATAGTTTAAGGCTGTTGAAGGAATTGTTAGTTTTTTAGATATTTGATCATTTGCATTATATTTGCCAGTGCAACTAGTCTATATACCCCATATCTCGCGAAAAATGCTGTTCGTAATTAAAACAGCAGCAAATTATTGCATTTTGTTGAGTGCATCAGTAGTGTCCAAGTGTACATAATGTCAACTTCCTAAATTTATAAAGAGTTGTCTTTCTTTGCTACAACTACATATGATCATACAGATTATTAAAAAAATATGTGCATTTAAAGTTTTTGATATTGATGTTGAAATAAAATAAAATTTTTGATGGAGATGACACAAATCGAAAGGCCAGAAGTTTGCAATACACATTGTGGAGAAATACAGTACCCCAAAAAGAAGGCTCCAGAACTATATATATCTTTTTTGCAAAGATTGGTTTTTTTTAAATATTTATTTACAAATCCAGTGTGATTTGTTTATAGTCTATTATTCTGTGTGTTGATAAAAAGGTGAATCACATGTGTTGACAAAGTTATCAAATAAACTTCTCAGAGCCAGAGATTGACAAAAGTTGTAAATGAACTGTGTCAAGAGGTTGTCACAGGTTGAAAATGAACTGTTCCATGAGGTTGTCACTGGTTGTAAATGAACTGTTCATGAGGTTGTCACAGGTTGTAAATGAACTGTTTCAAGATGTTGTCACGGGTTGTAAATGAACTGTTCCAAGAGGTTGTCACAGGTTGTAAATGAACAGTTCCATGAGGTTGTCACAGGTTGTAAATGAACTGTTCCATGAGGTTGTCACAGGTTGTAAATGAACAGTTTCAAGAGGTTGTCACGGGTTGTAAATGAACTGTTCCAAGAGGTTGCCATAGGTTGTAAATGAACTGTTCCATGAGGTTGTCACAGGTTGTAAATGAACTGTTTCAAGATGTTGTCACGGGTTGTAAATGAACTGTTCCAAGAGGTTGTCACAGGTTGTAAATGAACTGTTCCATGAGGTTGTCACAGGTTGTAAATGAACTGTTCCATGAGGTTGTCACAGGTTGTAAATGAACTGTTCCATGAGGTTGTCACAGGTTGTAAATGAACTGTTTCAAGAGGTTGTCACAGGTTGTAAATGAACTGTTCCAAGAGGTTGTCACAGGTTGTAAATGAACTGTTTCAAGAGGTTGTCACGGGTTGTAAATGAACTGTTTCATGAGGTTGTCACAGGTTGTAAATGAACTGTTTCAAGAGGTTGTCACAGGTTGTAAATGAACTGTTCCATGAGGTTGTCACGGGTTTTAAATGAACTGTTCCATGAGGTTGTCACAGGTTGTAAATGAACTGTTTCAAGATGTTGTCACGGGTTGTAAATGAACTGTTCCATGAGGTTGTCACAGGTTGTAAATGAACTGTTCCATGAGGTTGTCACAGGTTGTAAATGAACTGTTTCAAGATGTTGTCACGGGTTGTAAATGAACTGTTCCAAGAGGTTGTAAATGAACTGTTCCATGAGGTTGTCACAGGTTGTAAATGAACTGTTCCAAGAGGTTGCCACGGGTTGTAAATGAACTGTTCCAAGAGGTTGTCACAGGTTGTTAATGAACTGTTCCATGAGGTTGTCACGGGTTGTAAATGAACTGTTCCATGAGGTTGTCACAGGTTGTAAATGAACTGTTTCAAGATGTTGTCACGGGTTGTAAATGAACTGTTCCATGAGGTTGTCACAGGTTGTAAATGAACTGTTCCAAGAGGTTGTCACAGGTTGTAAATGAACTGTTTCAAGATGTCACGGGTTGTAAATGAACTGTTACAAGAGGTTGTCACAAGTTGTAAATGAACTGTTCCAAGAGGTTGTCACAGGTTGTAAATGAACTTTTTCAAGATGTTGTCACGGGTTGTAAATGAACTGTTCCAAGAGGTTGTCACAGGTTGTAAATGAACTGTTCCATGAGGTTGTCGCAGGTTGTAATGAACTGTTCCAAGAGGTTGTCACAGGTTGTAAATGAACTGTTCCATGAAGTTGTCACAGGTTGTAAATGAACTGTTCCATGAGGTTGTCACAGGTTGTAAATGAACTGTTTCAAGATGTTGTCACAGGTTGTAAATGAACTGTTCCATGAGGTTGTCACAGGTTGTAAATGAACTGTTCCATGAGGTTGTCACAGGTTGTAAATGAACTGTTTCAAGATGTTGTCACGGGTTGTAAATGAAATGTTCCAAGAGGTTGTAAATGAACTGTTCCATGAGGTTGTCACAGGTTGTAAATGAACTGTTCCAAGAGGTTGTCATGGGTTGTAAATGAACTGTTCCAAGAGGTTGTCACAGGTTGTAAATGAACTGTTCCATGAGGTTGTCACAGGTTGTAAATGAACTGTTCCGTGAGGTTGTCACAGGTTGTAAATGAACTGTTTCAAGATGTTGTCACGGGTTGTAAATGAACTGTTCCATGAGGTTGTCACAGGTTGTAAATGAACTGTTCCAAGAGGTTGTCACAGGTTGTAAATGAACCATTTCAAAGATGTCACGGGTTGTAAATGAACTGTTACAAGAGGTTGTCACAGGTTGTAAATGAACTGTTCCAAGAGGTTGTCACAGGTTGTAAATGAACTGTTTCAAGATGTTGTCACGGGTTGTAAATGAACTGTTCCAAGAGGTTGTCACAGGTTGTAAATGTACTGTTCCACGAGGTTGTCGCAGGTTGTAATGAACTGTTCCAAGAGGTTGTCACAGGTTGTAAATGAACTGTTCCAAGAGGTTATCACAGGTTGTAAATGAACTGTTCCAAGAGGTTGTCACGGGTTGTAAATGAACTGTTCCAAGAGGTTGTCACGGGTTGTAAATGAACTGTTCCAAGAGTTTGTCACAGGTTGTAAATGAACTGCTCCAAGAGGTTGTCACAGGTTGTAAATGAACTGTTTCAAGAGGTTGTCACGGGTTGTAAATGAACTGCTCCAAGAGTTTGTCACAGGTTGTAAATGAACTGCTCCAAGAGGTTGTCACGGGTTGTAAATGAACTGTTCCAAGAGGTTGTCACGGGTTGTAAATGAACTGTTCCAAGAGTTTGTCACAGGTTGTAAATGAACTGCTCCAAGAGGTTGTCACGGGTTGTAAATGAACTGTTTCAAGAGGTTGTCACGGGTTGTAAATGAACTGTTCCATGAGGTTGTCGCAGGTTGTAATGAACTGTTCCAAGAGGTTGTCACAGGTTGTAAATGAACTGTTCCAAGAGGTTGTCACAGGTTGTAAATGAACTGTTCCAAGAGGTTGTCACAGGTTGTAAATGAACTGTTTCAAGATGTTGTCACGGGTTGTAAATGAACTGTTCCAAGAGGTTGTCACAGGTTGTAAATGTACTGTTCCATGAGGTTGTCGCAGGTTGTAATGAACTGTTCCAAGAGGTTGTCACAGGTTGTAAATGAACTGTTCCAAGAGGTTATCACAGGTTGTAAATGAACTGTTCCAAGAGGTTGTCACGGGTTGTAAATGAACTGTTCCAAGAGGTTGTCACGGGTTGTAAATGAACTGTTCCAAGAGTTTGTCACAGGTTGTAAATGAACTGCTCCAAGAGGTTGTCACAGGTTGTAAATGAACTGTTTCAAGAGGTTGTCACGGGTTGTAAATGAACTGCTCCAAGAGTTTGTCACAGGTTGTAAATGAACTGCTCCAAGAGGTTGTCACGGGTTGTAAATGAACTGTTCCAAGAGGTTGTCACGGGTTGTAAATGAACTGTTCCAAGAGTTTGTCACAGGTTGTAAATGAACTGCTCCAAGAGGTTGTCACGGGTTGTAAATGAACTGTTTCAAGAGGTTGTCACGGGTTGTAAATGAACTGTTCCATGAGGTTGTCGCAGGTTGTAATGAACTGTTCCAAGAGGTTGTCACAGGTTGTAAATGAACTGTTCCAAGAGGTTGTCACAGGTTGTAAATGAACTGTTCCAAGAGGTTGTCACGGGTTGTAAATGAACTGTTCCAAGAGTTTGTCACAGGTTGTAAATGAACTGCTCCAAGAGGTTGTCACGGGTTGTAAATGAACTGTTCCAAGAGGTTGTCACGGGTTGTAAATGAACTGTTCCAAGAGGTTGTCACAGGTTGTAAATGAACTGCTCCAAGAGGTTTACAAAGCAAAGGTTGTGATGAACTGTTCTAAGGGGCTGATGATATACAATTATTGACCTTGACATACTTTGACATCTATTGTTGTCAACCGGAAGAAATTTATTTTTACCGAGCTGTAAGGTGAGTTGAATCCGAGTTGAATATATTTTTATGAGGGTTGATTGTTTGTTTTAATGATGTTTAACGCCACTTTCAGCAATTATTCAGCTTTATCATGGCGTTCAGTTTTTATTTGGTGGGAAAGCTGGATTACCTGCAGAAAACATCCCACCTTCGCAATGAGGGTTGATAAAAATTGATGTCAACCGATGTTATAGAAATAAATTATAGTTCTGGCTTATGCTAACTAAGCAATATAGGGTAAGCTTATTCCTAAGATATGCTAGGTTATGGAATCATTATAAATTTTAGTGATATCTGCTGTGTTAAGTAAGTGTCGAGCAGCCAATCCCAATTGAGGGCTAGGAAAAAAAATGACGTGATATGTTTTACATAATTGATTGTTTTTTATTAATTTATTATACCATTTTTATTCATAGGGAACTCACACCTTTTTGTTTTGTTAACAGTGTAGGTTTAATTAACCCTTTAATAATGCTAGGTTATGGATCTAAGATAAGTCTAGTAATTATTAACTTCCTCTTATATATAAAGAGGGGTAGTGAACACCCTGCTAGTGTTTTAGCTATTTTTACTCTAAGCTCTTTACTTGTGAAGCTACAATAAATGGTTCTTGCATAACCAACTTTGTTAGCATTAACCTTAATTCACTGTATATGTGTTGATGATAAGTAGTTTTGGATAACTCGCTATGAGCAACATGTAGATAGGTGGTGGGTTAGTGCTGGGCGTAGTATATTTCAGCCAGTGGTCGGTTTTTCTGCTTGGGACATTTATTCAGGACCGACTATACTGGATCACTTCTGTGTTTTACCTTTTATATTTGTTGTATATATATATATATATATTGTAATTTGCGCATGCTCTCACAAAGTTGCTAACAGTATACATCAACTTGATTGATGGTTGCTCCAGACAGCGGAGGGATTCTACATAACAAGAAGAAGATATAGTCGATACATGTTTTATTACATGATTAATTATCTGAATAGATTTAATAGGAAAGTAATGATATTTAGGTCAAAGTTAATTCAGACAGCAGCATCATATTTAATTTAAGACACTAACAAGGTTCTGGAATCTATTTTAAGGATACTCCAGTGTGACATAACTTTCCAGCGCACTTGCTGATAGCTTGTTATATTTGAAGCCCATTTCAGGTTGTTTTTATGCTATATTGTTCCATTTGAAGGCATTTTAAGCCAGTCAAATGAAAGAATTTTTATAGTCGTACAATAAAAGTTGCGAATCGACTGTTCTAAGGGACTAACAAAGGTTCAGAATAAATTGTTCCAAGAGTTTAACAGTTTTTATATACTAGTAACTTGTGCCATAAGATCTACATTCCAAGTTTGACATGTTCGATCAGATTGACAAAGGTTGTAATAGCTTGATTTGTTGAAAAATGTATGTAAATAAACAATATCTACAAACTTGTGTGACACATGATATTATACTAGTTGTTTGTAAATAAATTAATTAAATGTTTTATAGATTTGTTAAAATGGTATTTATTGCATTTAAAGTAAACTTCTACTTAGAAATAACATGATGATAACAATAGTTATTAAAGTTAGTATCATGTCACTCATCTTGTGAAAGGGGCCTTGTTTGCTAAGATGTTGCAATAGTCAGTCATCTAGTATTGATCATTAGACAGTCAACACCGAGGTTGCAAGTTCAAGCATAAGTGCAGGTGGGGTGTGGTAGAATCAACAACCTCCCACGCCATTAAAAAGATGCTATGAAATATCTTTAAAGTTACTGATACATCATTCAAACAAACAACACATATCATGACACAATATATATAACTATACAGGATAATACTAAACATGAAGGAAATATCAAGTCATGTAAAAAGGGCATGAACCCGGGTGCTCAAAAATTGGCATGAAACCGGGTGCTCAAATATGGGCATGAAGCTGGTTGCTCAAGTATATGGGCATGGAACCACGTGCTCAGATATGACCGTGAATCCAAGTGCTCAAAAATGGGCATGAAACCGGGTGCTCAAATATGGGCATAAAACCGGGTTCTCAAAAATGGCATGAAACTGGGTGCTCAAATATGGCATGAAACCGGGTGTTCAAAAATGGGCATACAACCGAGTGCTCAAATATGGGCATGAAACTGGGTGCTGAAGTATGGCATGAAACCGGGTGTTCAAAAATGTGTATAAAACCGGGTGCTCAAATATGAGGATGAAACCTGGTGCATGAAATAGGCATAAAACCGATTGCCTGAAAATTGAAAAGCTATTCCTGTACAGTTTACATCTTTCAAGTATTTCTAAGCTAAGATATTTGTAGGATTTATAATCAAAGGTTCAGTGTTAAAATTAAATGTGCTCTACGATGGTGGCCGTCTTAGATTTATGATTTGCACCAAATCTTTAAATTAAAAGAGGGTTATTTGAAGTACATTTCTGAATTATCGCAATTTAATCTGCCATTTTTTTGTCAGAAAATTAATTTGAATTTTCCTAAAAACTACTTTGAATTGTCAATCTGCAAAAACATATTACAAATAAATGATAACTATCCTGTTTTAATTTCTACGCGATTTGGTTTAAATTTGTATTGGGTTTCTGAGAAGAATTTTTGTTTGTTTGAATGTTGGTTTAACGCCACTTTCAACAATTTTTCAGCTATTTCATGGCTTTTATTGGGGGAGGAAGCCGGAGTACCCGGAGAGAACCCCCGACCTGCGGTAGGAAAACTGGCAATCCTTGTCAATTAAGATTGTAGTCGAGTACTTTCTGTGAAGAAGCTGTTTGGTTATACGTATTATCCAAAGGGTCCTATATTACGTTCCAATGTGGCGATCATCTTGGATGTAGGTTCTGCACCAAACACTGAAAAGACGGAGGACCATCTGAGGCACATGTCTATAATATCACAAATTTATCTGTCAAACGGTTGGTCAGAAGCTTTTTAAATTTCAGCTTATCAATAAAAATAAATGGACCTGACAGCTATGCTGAATATTCTATAAACACAAAAAAGTCTAATGAACATTCCTGCTTTGTTTGGTTTGGCAATTTGCAGTGTCTTTTGGGAACAAGATTGACGTGTGAAAACTGCATAGCCGCCGACAACGTTGGCCTAGTGAAAAGAGTAGCGCATTCAGAGATACGTGTATATAATTATGTCTATGCATGGCGCATTTAACCAAAAGCAAAATGCGTTTAAAAACTCCATATTTTTCCAATTTTTTTTACAATGACCTCTCTGGGACATTACTCTGTGCTTTTTCCAATGCTCGACCTACAGAACTGCCCGGTGCGTTCCCAGGTGGCAGATAAGGGAAGTCCTCTCCATGGGTGTTCTCACGTGTTTTGAGAGTGACATGCTCCTTGCGCGAGTATTACCCCTTTTTTAGATTTCGAAAAAAGAGTAGGTTCATTTTCGCTGCTACAAAAGGCTTGATTGTTTTGTCCCTGCCCGGTAATACATACTTTTTCAGGTGGCAGTCGCAATTTTTTTTCCGTTAGCCCATCCACTTTCCCGTTAATTATTTTGCGTGAAATACAGATCGCTGGACGTGAAGCAAACATCCAATCAAATGGCTGCTCTCGGCTTCCTCGATGTATCGTTTGTTCTCGTCTCAAATACGTAAATATTGTTTGATTGACATCAAGCTATCATTGAACCAGTCGACCAATTTTTCATAATTTGCCTTGTGTGACCCGACCCTGGACCTTGAATTAATTACTCCAACTTTCAGGATAAATATGTATAAGCCTATTTTCTTTCTCAGTTAATACCTTGTTATTGCTTTTTTCTTGCATATTCGAGGTTTCTTTACGCTTCAATAAATGGGTTAATTTGACGTTTACGGCACCGGACGTATCAACATGTATTTCTAAGAAACCTGTTTAAAACACTAATCCATACATTTATCACTGTAATTTCCTTTAAAATGCTTAATCTTTATCAAAGTACTGGAAGTGCTGACAGTTGACAAATTTTAACACGGGTGAGGGGGGGGGGGCTAGAGGGGGGTCCATTAACAGGTTAACAATTTTTTATTTTTCCCAAAACAGATAACAGTAAATTTAAAATAATGATAACAGATAACAGCAATTTACATTAGAAAATAGAAAACAGTGAGTTCAAAAATAAAAAAAAAACATATAACAGCAGAAACTCATCGAAAAGGTTTTTATTTTAATAACAATGTCAATTTTCAAGAAAACAGATAACAGCTAATGGTTGAAAAACAGTTAACAGTTACTTTATTTAAAAAAAAACCTGTTAACACACCTGTAAAAATGCATGCCCAAAACACCAAACAAAAAATATCTTGCCCCCCCCCCCCCCCCAACTTCACGGGGTGTTTCATTGTTAAACTATATATAGCTAGGATCAACATCAAAGAGGAAAGGCGACATTCAGTACCTCAGTTCTCATTTGAAAGAAGTAAAATACCTCTGCCCTACAACAGATAATTAGTTAAAGGTATGATGGACCCTTTATGGAAATATTGTAAAGACTTTTAATTCGCACATTTCTCAATATAATTCTCAGAAATTTGGGATATACGACGCCGCTATTAGTAATAACTAAATGATTAAAATCGACAAACAATCGATCTGTCGGCTATATTTAGAAAACAGAACAGATAAACAGATGTCGTTGGGAGTGGTGGAATTTCATGTCTGAAAGAGCGCGCTGTGATTTCTTGTTTGAAGGAGGGTGCTGTGATTTGTCTTAAGGAGAGTGCCGTGATTTGTCTGAAGGAGAGTGCTGTGATTTCTTGTCTGAAGGAGAGTGCCGTGATTTGTCTGAAGACGAGTGCTCTGTTTTGTCTGAAGGAGAGTGCTGTGATTTGTCTGAAGGAGAGTGCTGTGATTTGTCTGAAGGAGAGTGTTGTAATTTGTCTGAAGGAGAGTGCTGTGATTTGTCTGAAGGAGAGTGCTGTGTTTTGTCTGAAGGAGAGTGCTGTGTTTTGTCTGAAGGAGAGTACTGTGATTTGTCTGAAGGAGAGTGCCGTGATTTGTCTGAAGGAGAGTGCTGTGTTTTGTCTGAAGGAGAGTACTGTGATTTGTCTTAAGGAGAGTGCTGTAATTTGTCTGAAGGAGAGTGTTGGATTTGTCTTAAGGAGAGTGCCGTGATTTGTCTGAAGGAGAGTGCCGTGATTTGTCTGAAGGAGAGTGTTGGATTTGTCTTAAGGAGAGTGCCGTGATTTGTCTTTAGGAAAGTGCCGTGATTTGTCTGATGGAGAATGCTGTGATTTGTCTGAAGGAGAGTGCTGTGATTTGTCTTAAGGAGAGTGTTGGATTGTCTTAAGGAGAGTGCCGTGATTTGTCTTAAGGAGAGTGCTGTGATTTCTTGTTTTAAGGAGAATGCCGTGATTTGTCTGAATGAGGGTGCTGTGATTTGTCTGAAGGAGAGTGTCGTGATTTGTCTTAAGGAGAGTGCCGTGATTTGTCTGAAGGAGAATGCCGTGATTTGTCTGAAGGAGAGTGACGTGATTTGTCTGAAGGAGAGTGCCGTGTTTCGTCTTAAGGAGAGTGCCGTGATTTGTCTTAAGGAGAGTGCCGTGATTTGTCTGAAGGAGAGTGCTGTGATTTGTCTGAAGGAGAGTGCTTTGTTTTGTCTGAAGGAGAGTACTGTGATTTGTCTTAAGGAGAGTGCCGTGATTTGTCTGAATGAGAGTGCTGTGTTTTGTCTTAAGGAGAGTGCCGTGATTTGTCTTAAGGAGAGTGCCGTGATTTGTCTGAAGGAGAGTGCTGTGATTTGTCTGAAGGAGAGTGCTGTGTTTTGTCTGAATGAGAGTACTGTGATTTGTCTTAAGGAGAGTGCTGTGATTTGCCTAAAGGAGAGTGCCGTGATTTGTCTGAAGGAGAGTGTTGGATTTGTCTTAAGGAGAGTGCTGTGTTTTGTCTTAAGGAGAGTGCCGTGATTTGTCTGAAGGAGAATGCTGTGAGTTGTCTGAAGGAGAGTGCTGTGATTTGCCTGAAGGAGAGTGCCGTGATTTGTCTTAAGGAGAGTGTCGTGATTTGTCTTAAGGAGAGTGCTGTGATTTCTTGTCTTAAGGAGAGTGCCGTGATTTGTCTGAAGGAGAGTGCCGTGATTTTTCTTAAGGAGAGTGCCGTGATTTGTCTGAAGGAGAGTGTTGTGATTTCTTGTCTGAAGGAGAGTGTCGTGATTTGCCTGAAGGAGAGTGCTGTGATTTCTTGTCTGAAGGAGAGTGCCGTGATTTGTCTGAAGGAGTGTTCTGTGTCTTGTCTGAAGGAGAGTGCTGTGATTTGTCTTAAGGAGAGTGTTGTGATTTGTCTGAATGAGAGTGCTGTGATTTGTCTGAAGGAGAGTGCCGTGATTTGTCTGAAGGAGAGTGCCGTGATTTGTCTTAAGGAGAGTGCCGTGATTTGTCTGAAGGAGAGTGCTGTGATTTCTTGTCTGAAGGAGAGTGCCGTGATTTGTCTGAAGGAGAATGCTGTGAGTTGTCTGAAGGAGAGTGCTGTGATTTGCCTGAAGGAGAGTGCCGTGATTTGTCTTAAGGAGAGTGTCGTGATTTGTCTTAAGGAGAGTGCTGTGATTTCTTGTCTTAAGGAGAGTGCCGTGATTTGTCTGAAGGAGAGTGCCGTGATTTTTCTTAAGGAGAGTGCCGTGATTTGTCTGAAGGAGAGTGTTGTGATTTCTTGTCTGAAGGAGAGTGTCGTGATTTGTCTTAAGGAGAGTGCTGTGATTTCTTGTCTGAAGGAGAGTGCTTTTATTTCTTGTCTGAAGGAGAATGCCGTGATTTGTCTGAAGGAGAGTGTCGTGATTTGTCTGAGGGAAAGTGCTGTGTTTTGTCTTAAGGAGAGTGCAGAGATTTGTCTTAAGGAGAGTGCTGTAATTTGTCTGAAGGAGAGTGCTGTAATCTGTCTGAAGGAGAGTGCTGTGATTTGTCTGAAGGAGAGTGCTGTGATTTGTCTTAAGGAGAGTGCTGTGATTTGTCTTAAGGAGAGTTCTGTGATTTGTCTTAAGGAGAGTGCTGTGATTAGTCTGAATGAGAGTGCCGTGATTTGTCTTAAGGAGAGTGCTGTGATTTCTCGTCTGAAGGAGAGTGCTTTGATTTCTTGTCTGAAGGAGAGTGCTGTGTTTTGTCTGAAGGAGAGTACTGTGAATCGTCTGCAGGAGAGTGCTGTGATTTGTCTGAAGTAGAGTGCTGTGTTTTGTCTGAATGAGAGTACTGTGATTTGTCTTAAGGAGAGTGCTGTGATTTGTCTAAAGGAGAGTGCCGTGATTTGTCTGAAGGAGAGTGTTGGATTTGTCTTAAGGAGAGTGCTGTGTTTTGTCTTAAGGAGAGTGCCGTGATTTGTCTGAAGGAGAATGCTGTGAGTTGTCTGAAGGAGAGTGCTGTTATTTGTCTGAAGGAGAGTGCCGTGATTTGTCTTAAGGAGAGTGTCGTGATTTGTCTTAAGGAGAGTGCTGTGATTTTTTGTCTTAAGGAGAGTGCCGTGATTTGTCTGAAGGAGAGTGCCGTGATTTGTCTTAAGGAGAGTGCCGTGATTTGTCTGAAGGAGAATGTTGTGATTTCTTGTCTGAAGGAGAGTGTCGTGATTTGTTTGAAGGAGAGTGCTGTGATTTCTTGTCTGAAGGAGAGTGCTGTAATTTGTCTGAAGGAGTGTTCTGTTTCTTGTCTGAAGGAGAGTGCTGTGATTTGTCTTAAGGAGAGTGTTGTGATTTGTCTCAATGATAGTGCTGTGATTTGTCTGAAGGAGAGTGCCGTGATTTGTCTTAAGGAGAGTGCCATGATTTGTCTGAAGGAGAGTGCCGTGATTTCTTGTCTGAAGGAGAGTGCTGTGTTTTGTCTGAAGGAGAGTACTGTGATTTGTCTGAAGGATAGTGCTGTGATTTGTCTTAAGGAGAGTGCCGTGATTTGTCTTAAGGAGAGTGCTGTGATTTGTCTGAATGAGAGTACCGTGATTTGTCTTAAGGAGAGTGCTGTGATTTCTTGTCTGAAGGAGAGTGCTTTGATTTATTGTCTGAAGGAGAATGCCGTGATTTGTCTGAAGGAGAGTGTCGTGATTTGTCTGAATGAGAGTGCTGTGTTTTGTCTTAAGGAGAGTGCCGAGATTTGTCTTAAGGAGAGTGCTGTAATTTGTCTGAAGGAGAGTGCTGTGATTTGTCTGAAGGAGAGTGTTGGATTTGTCTTAAGGAGAGTGCCGTGATTTGTCTGAAGGAGAGTGTCGTGATTTGTCTGAAGGAGAGTGTTGGATTTGTCTTAAGGAGAGTGCTGTGTTTTGTCTTAAGGAGAGTGCCGTGATTTGTCTGAAGGAGAATGCTGTGAGTTGTCTGAAGGAGAGTGCTGTGATTTGTCTGAAGGAGAGTGCCGTGATTTGTCTTAAGGAGAGTGTCGTGATTTGTCTTAAGGAGAGTGCTGTGATTTTTTGTCTTAAGGAGAGTGCCGTGATTTGTCTGAAGGAGAGTGCCGTGATTTGTCTGAAGGAGAATGTTGTGATTTCTTGTCTGAAGGAGAGTGTCGTGATTTGTTTGAAGGAGAGTGCTGTGATTTCTTGTCTGAAGGAGAGTGCTGTGATTTGTCTGAAGGAGTGTTCTGTTTCTTTCTGAAGGAGAGTGCTGTGATTTGTCTTAAGGAGAGTGTTGTGATTTGTCTCAATGAGAGTGCTGTGATTTGTCTGAAGGAGAGTGTCGTGATTTGTCTTAAGGAGAGTGGCGTGATTTGTCTTAAGGAGAGTGCCATGATTTGTCTGAAGGAGAGTGCCGTGATTTCTTGTCTGAAGGAGAGTGCTGTGTTTTGTCTGAAGGAGAGTACTGTGATTTGTCTGAAGGAGAGTGCTGTGATTTGTCTTAAGGAGAGTGCCGTGATTTGTCTTAAGGAGAGTGCTGTGATTTGTCTGAATGAGAGTGCCGTGATTTGTCTTAAGGAGAGTGCTGTGATTTCTTGTCTGAAGGAGAGTGCTTTGATTTATTGTCTGAAGGAGAATGCCGTGATTTGTCTGAAGGAGAGTGTCGTGATTTGTCTGAATGAGAGTGCTGTGTTTTGTCTTAAGGAGAGTGCCGAGATTGTCTTAAGGAGAGTGCTGTAATTTGTCTGAAGGAGAGTGCTGTGATTTGTCTGAAGGAGAGTGTTGGATTTGTCTTAAGGAGAGTGCCGTGATTTGTCTGAAGGAGAGTGTCGTGATTTGTCTGAAGGAGAGTGTTGGATTTGTCTGAAGGAGAGTGCTGTGTTTTGTCTTAAGGAGAGTGCCGTGATTTGTCTGAAGGAGAATGATGTGAGTTGTCTGAAGGAGAGTGCTGTGATTTGTCTGAAGGAGAGTGCCGTGATTTGTCTTAAGGAGAGTTTCGTGATTTGTCTTAAGGAGAGTGCTGTGATTTCTTGTCTTAAGGAGAGTGCCGTGATTTGTCTGAAGGAGAGTGCCGTGATTTGTCTTAAGGAGAGTGTCGTGATTTGTCTGAAGGAGAGTGCTGTGTGATTTCTTGTCTGAAGGAGAGTGCTGTGATTTGTCTGAAGGAGTGTTCTGTGTCTTGTCTGAAGGAGAGTGCTGTGATTTGTCTTAAGGAGAGTGTTGTGATTTGTCTGAATGAGAGTGCTGTGATTTGTCTGAAGGAGAGTGCCGTGATTTGTCTTAAGGAGAGTGCCGTGATTTGTCTGAAGGAGAGTGCTGTGATTTCTTGTCTGAAGGAGACTGCTGTGTTTTGTCTGAAGGAGAGTACTGTGATTTGTTTGAAGGAGAGTGCTGTGATTTGTCTTAAGGAGAGTGCCGTTAAGGAGAGTGCTGTGATTTGTCTGAATGAGAGTGCCGTGATTTGTCTTAAGGAGAGTGCTGTGATTTCTTGTCTGAAGGAGAGTGCTTTTATTTCTTGTCTGAAGGAGAATGCCGTGATTTGTCTGAAGGAGAGTGTCGTGATTTGTCTGAAGGAGAGTGCTGTGTTTTGTCTTAAGGAGAGTGCCGAGATTTGTCTTAAGGAGAGTGCTGTAATTTGTCTGAAGCAGAGTGCTGTAATCTGTCTGAAGGAGAGTGCTGTGATTTGTCTGAAGGAGAGTGTTGGATTTGTCTTAAGGAGAGTGCCGTGATTTGTCTTAAGGAGAGTGTCGTGATTTGTCTGAAGGATAGTGTTGGATTTGTCTTAAGGAGAGTGCTGTGTTTTGTCTTAAGGAGAGTGCCGTGATTTGTCTGAAGGAGAATGCTGTGAGTTGTCTGAAGGAGAGTGCTGTGATTTGTCTGAAGGAGAGTGCCGTGATTTGTCTTAAGGAGAGTGTCGTGATTTGTCTTAAGGAGAGTGCTGTGGTTTCTTGTCTTAAGGAGAGTGCCGTGATTTGTCTGAAGGAGAGTGCCGTGATTTGTCTTAAGGAGAGTGTCGTGATTTGTCTGAAGGAGAGTGTTGCGATTTCTTGTCTGAAGGAGAGTGTCGTGATTTGTCTGAAGGAGAGTGCTGTGATTTCTTGTCTGAAGGAGAGTGCTGTGATTTGTCTGAAGGAGTGTTCTGTGTCTTGTCTGAAGGAGAGTGTTGTGATTTGTCTTAAGGAGAGTGTTGTGATTTGTCTGAATGAGAGTGCTGTGATTTGTCTGAAGGAGAGTGCCGTGATTTGTCTTGAGGAGAGTGCCGTGATTTGTCTTAAGGAGAGTGCCGTGATTTGTCTGAAGGAGAGTGCTGTGATTTCTTGTCTGAAGGAAAGTGCTGTGTTTTGTCTGAAGGAGAGTACTGTGATTTGTCTGAAGGAGAGTGCTGTGATTTGTCTTAAGGAGAGTGCTGTGATTTGTCTTAAGGAGAGTGCTGTGATTTGTCTGAATGAGAGTGCCGTGATTTGTCTTAAGGAGAGTGCCGTGATTTCTTGTCTGAAGGAGAGTGCTTTGATTTCTTGTCTGAAGGAGAGTGCTGTTATTTGTCTGAAGGAGAGTACTGTGAATCGTCTGAAGGAGAGTGCTGTGATTTGTCTTAAGGAGAGTGCCGTGATTTGTCTTAAGGAGAGTGCTGTGATTTGTCTGAATGAGAGTGCCGTGATTTGTCTTAAGGAGAGTGCTGTGATTTCTTGTCTGAAGGAGAGTGCTTTGATTTCTTGTCTGAAGGAGAGTGCCGTAATTTGTCTGAAGGAGAGTACTGTGAATCGTCTGCAGGAGAGTTCTGTGATTTCTTGTCTGAAGGAAAGTGCTGTGTTTTGTCTGAAGGAGAGTACTGTGATTTGTCTGAATGAGAGTGCTGTGATTTGTCTTAAGGAGAGTGCTGTGATTTGTCTTAAGGAGAGTGCCGTGATTTGTCTGAAGGAGAATGCTGTGAGTTGTCTGAAGGAGAGTGCTGTGATTTGTCTGAAGGAGAGTGCCGTGATTTGTCTTAAGGAGAGTGTCGTGATTTGTCTTAAGGAGAGTGCTGTGGTTTCTTGTCTTAAGGAGAGTGCCGTGATTTGTCTGAAGGAGAGTGCCGTGATTTGTCTTAAGGAGAGTGCCGTGATTTGTCTGAAGGAGAGTGTTGTGATTTCTTGTCTGAAGGAGAGTGTCGTGATTTGTCTGAAGGAGAGTGCTGTGATTTGTCTTAAGGAGAGTGTTGTGATTTGTCTGAATGAGAGTGCTGTGATTTGTCTGAAGGAGAGTGCCGTGATTTGTCTTGAGGAGAGTGCCGTGATTTGTCTTAAGGAGAGTGCTGTGATTTGTCTGAAGGAGAGTGCTGTGATTTCTTGTCTGAAGGAAAGTGCTGTGATTTGTCTGAATGAGAGTGCCGTGATTTGTCTTAAGGAGAGTGCCGTGATTTCTTGTCTGAAGGAGAGTGCTTTGATTTCTTGTCTGAAGGAGAGTGCTGTGATTTGTCTGAAGGAGAGTACTGTGAATCGTCTGAAGGAGAGTGCTGTGATTTGTCTTAAGGAGAGTGCCGTGATTTGTCTTAAGGAGAGTGCTGTGATTTGTCTGAATGAGAGTGCCGTGATTTGTCTTAAGGAGAGTGCTGTGATTTCTTGTCTGAAGGAGAGTGCTTTGATTTCTTGTCTGAAGGAGAGTGCTGTGATTTGTCTGAAGGAGAGTACTGTGAATCGTCTGAAGGAGAGTGCTGTGATTTGTCTGAAGTAGAGTGCTGTGATTTGTCTGAAGTAGAGTGCTGTGATTTCTTGTCTTAAAGATAGTGTTGTGATTTCTTGTCTGAAGGAGAAAACTGGCAAAATGATCTTTGGGAAAAGATGGAATTTTGAATTGGAATAATTGTGTTGTTGGCTAAACCAGAAACATATATTTCTTCAAATCTAAGGCCATCCCTTTTCTCTTTTAAATCGAAAGATAATTTTGTTTACGTCCCCAAAAATATACTGCCGACATTTGTCATTATATAGATAACCTGTCAATACGTGATGGTCGAATTACACGCTAACGTCTTTTGAATACAAATGCATTTGAGAATTATTGTTCTTTAATTTCCATCAGACATATTATTGCATATGCATGCGATGAGAAATAATTTGGCGTTTCTTTGTTAAAATAGAGTAAGATTTAACGTCTTAAGTTTATTGAATAAAAGTTATTTTATTTAAGGTTGAAAATAAACAGTAGGTTAAAATTGAATAATTCTTTTGTTTTGTTTTTTTGTTTTGTTTATTTGAATGTTGTTTAACGCCACTTTCAGCAATTTTTCAGCTGTATCATGTCGTCCAGTTTTTATTGGTGGAGGAAGTCGTAGTACTTTTGTTTTATAGAATACTGTCATTTGATATGGAAATTTAGCCATTAGTAGCGGCTACAATGAGCCTTATTCTTTCCGAGTTATCCAAAATGAGATTCTATTGTGCAAGAAGTGTAGCACTCTCTAAACACGTCATCCACAAATAGTGCGCGCCAGACTTAACTTATTATGACCCGACAATCTCAAACGTGACAGCCTTTCTGCATACGCCACCTGTGGACGCGCTTGATGACAGCTCTGTGGGTCGATCATACATGTACACAAATTAATATATAAAATAAAAAAAGACCATTTTTATGGAATACAATTAGGTACATATTATTATTATTATCAACGACTTAAGGTACATTGTGTGCTATTGGACGTCGATTCCAGACGTTTAAGGTACATTGTGTGCTATTGGACGTCGATTCCAGACGTTTAAGGTACATTGTGTGCTATTGGACGTCGATTCCAGACGTTTAAGGTACATTGTGTGCTATTGGACGTCGATTCCAGACGTTTAAGGTACAGTGTGTGATATTGGACGTCGATTCCAGACGTTTAAGGTACATTGTGTGCTATTGGACGTCGATTCCAGACGTTTAAGGTACATTGTGTGCTATTGGATCTCGATTCCAGACGTTTAAGGTACATTGTGTGATATTGGACATGAATTTGCTAGTCTTTTAAAGTACATTGTACATTGCCAGTTTGTTCGGGTACGGTGTCTGCTATTAGAATTTGATTACCAGTCTTTTAAGATACAGTGTGTGCTATTGGACGTCGATTGCCAGAATTTTAAGGTACAGTGTGCGCTACTGGACGTCGATCGCCGGACTTTTAATGTGTGCTATTGGACATGGATTGTCAATCTGTTAAGACACATCGTGTGATATTGGACATTGATTTCCAGTCCGTTAAGGTTGTCTGTGTTATTGAACGTGGATTGTCAGTCCTTTAAGGATGTTTGTGCTACAGGCCATAGATCTGTTTAGGAACATTGTGTGCTGTTTGACTTGCATTGTCAGCCTGTTGAGGAACATTGTTTGATATTAGACATGGATTGTCAGTCCTTTAAGGTTGCTTGTGCTACAGGTCATAGATCTGTTTAGGAACATTGTGTGCTATTTGACTTGCATTGTCAGCCCGTTTAGGAACATTGTTCGCAATTGGACATGGATTGTCAGCCCTTTAAGGTTGTTTGTGCTACAGGTCATAGATCTGTTTAAAAACATTGTGTGCTATTGGACATGGATTGTCAGCCCTTTAAGGTTGTTTGTGCTACAGGTCATAGATCTGTTTAAGAACATTGTGTGCTATTGGACATGGATTGTCAGTCATTTAAGGTTGTTTGTGCTACAGGCCATAGATCTGTTTAGGAACATTGTGTGCTATTGGACATGGATTGTCAGTCCTTTAAGGTTGTTTGTGCTACATGCCATAGATCTGTAGCACAAACAGTGCTATTAGACTTGCATTGTTAGCCTGTTTAGGAACATTGTTTGCTATTGGACATGGATTGTCAGTCCTTTAAGGTTGTTTGTGCTACAGGCCATAAATCTGTTTAGGCACAATGTGTGCTATTAGACTTGCATTGTTAGCCTGTTTAGGAACATTGTGTGCTATTGGACATGGATTGCCAGCCTGTTTAGGTACAGTTTGTGCTATTGGACATACATAAATGACTAAGATGCAAAAATCGCTGGTTATCACTGGTGTAAACAATGCAATTTTACGTACCAGTGTTTCATGACTAATAATGCTAGAAAATTTCCGATTCATGTCTTGCCAGATTTTAAAATAATTACCAAGAGATATGCAAATAAATCATACCATCAGATTTAGCTTGCAGCGTTATTAATTGATTAATTTTGATTACTAGTGTTCCTAATATATTCCCTCACGATACACAATAATCTTAAATTCTTGCTTTAAATGTCACAAGGTCATATGATACAAGGTCATTTACTGTTTATTAGAAGACCTCATAGAATGTGTTGATGTTTTGTATTCTATTTGTTTAAATGGTCTAGAACATCACTTTAAATCACTTTTATGATACATTGGCGTCCAGTTTTTTCCTGGAGAGGAATCTAGAGTACCCAATAGAAGCTGTTCATGTTTTGTATTCTGTTTGTTTAAATGGTCTAGAACATCACTTTCAATCACTTTTATGATACATTGGCGTCCAGTTTTTTCCTGGAGAGGAATCTAGAGTACCCCATAGAAGCTGTTCATGTTTTGTATTCTATTTGTTTAAATGGTCTAGAACATCACTTTCAATCACTTTTATGATACATTGGCGTACAGTTTTTTCCTGGAGAGGAATCTAGAGTACCCCATAGAAGCTGTTCATGTTTTGTATTCTATTTGTTTAAATGGTCTAGAACATCACTTTCAATCACTTTTATGATACATTGGCGTACAGTTTTTTCCTGGAGAGGAATCTAGAGTACCATAGAAGCTGTTCATGTTTTGTATTCTATTTGTTTAAATGGTCTAGAACATCACTTTCAATCACTTTTATGATACATTGGCGTACAGTTTTTTCCTGGAGAGGAATCTATAGTACCCCATAGAAGCTGTTCATGTTTTGTATTCTATTTGTTTAAATGGTCTAGAACATCACTTTCAATCACTTTTATGATACATTGGCGTACAGTTTTTTCCTGGAGAGGAATCTAGAGTACCATAGAAGCTGTTCATGTTTTGTATTCTATTTGTTTAAATGGTCTAGAACATCACTTTCAATCACTTTTATGATACATTGGCGTACAGTTTTTTCCTGGAGAGGAATCTAGAGTACCCAATAGAAGCTGTTCATGTTTTGTATTCTATTTGTTTAAATGGTCTAGAACATCACTTTCAATCACTTTTATGATACATTGGCGTCCCGTTTTTTCCTGGAGAGGAATCTAGAGTACCCAATAGAAGCTGTTCATGTTTTGTATTCTATTTGTTTAAATGGTCTAGAACATCATTTTCAATCACTTTTATGATACATTGGCGTCCCGTTTTTTCCTGGAGAGGAATCTAGAGTACCATAGAAGCTGTTCATGTTTTGTATTCTATTTGTTTAAATGGTCTAGAACATCACTTTCAATCACTTTTATGATACATTGGCGTCCAGTTTTTTCCTGGAGAGGAATCTAGAGTACCCAATAGAAGCTGTTCATGTTCTGTATTCTGTTTGTTTAAATGGTCTAGAACATCACTTTCAATCACTTTTATGATACATTGGCGTCCAGTTTTTTCCTGGAGAGGAATCTAGAGTACCCCATAGAAGCTGTTCATGTTTTGTATTCTATTTGTTTAAATGGTCTAGAACATCACTTTCAATCACTTTTATGATACATTGGCGTACAGTTTTTTCCTGGAGAGGAATCTAGAGTACCCCATAGAAGCTGTTCATGTTTTGTATTCTATTTGTTTAAATGGTCTAGAACATCACTTTCAATCACTTTTATGATACATTGGCGTACAGTTTTTTCCTGGAGAGGAATCTAGAGTACCCCATAGAAGCTGTTCATGTTTTGTATTCTATTTGTTGGAAACTTTGTCAATTAAGGTTGGGGTTTAGCACATTATGTCCACAGCGAGACAATCAAACTCATAATCTCAGTGTTGACAGGTGACAAATAGTAGAAGAATAATTACCTTAACCACTCGAGCACCCAGATCCCTTGTGTATTGTGCAGGTGCATATATGAATGTGCTTAGTACATTATTAAATTTATCCGACCGGTTTTTTTTTAATATTACCCTTGCAATTTTCCATTAAAATATATTTATTTCTTAACGGAACATACTTATATTTAAATTTGTGTTGTTTCACTCTGTTGTTTTAAATACAATACAACAATACAGATGAGAGCAGATATAACGTCACAAAGGTGGTCATTGATAGTCAGTATACATGTAGCTCTTCTATAGTAACTTTTATAATGCTCCGACCAAAGCAACTGTACCAAACCCAATCACTTATGTCTACCACAGAACCTTAGAACATAATACCCAAAGCTTTTCTAGTGCAGCTTTTCTAAACGCCCCAAACAGAGCAGTTGTTCCCTGTTCCCCGACAATTCTATTCACCACAGAACCTTAAAACAGGATACATGTAGCTCTTCTAGAGCACTTTTTCTAAACGCCCCAACCAGAGCAGCTGTACCCCAACACTTCAATCTACCACATAACCTTAGAACAGAATACATGTAGCTCCTCTAGAGCACCTTTTCTAAACGCCCCAAACAGAGCAGTTGTACCCAACAGTTCTATTTACCACAGAACCTTAGAACAGGATATATGTAGCTCTTCTAGAGCCCCTTTTCTAAACGCCCCAACCAGATCATGTGTACCCCAACACTTCTATTCACCACAGAACATTAGAACAGGATATATGTAGCTCTTCTAGAGCCCCTTTTCTTAACGCCCCAACCAGAGCAGTTGTACTCCAACACTTCTATCAACCACAGAACCTTAGATTAGAACAGAATACACGTATAGCTCCTCTAGATCACATTTTTTAAACGCCCCAACCAGAGCAGTTGTACCCCAACACTTCTATTCACCACAGAACCCTAGAACAGGATACATGTAGCTCTTCTAGAGCAGCTTTTCTAAAAGCCCTAACAAGAGCAGTTGTACTTAAACACTTCTATTCACCACAGAAACCTAGAGCAGGATACATGTAGCTCTTCTAGAGCAGCTTTTAAAAACGCTCCAACCAGAGCAACTATCCTCCAACAATTTAATCTACCTTAGAACGTAAGAACAGGAAACATTAAGCTCTTTTAGAGCAGCTTTTCTAAACGCTCCGACCAGAGCTGTACTCCAACACTTCTATCTACCATACAACGTAAGAACATGAGACATGTAGCTCTCTAGAGCAGCTTTTCTAAACGCTCCGACCAGAGCTGTACTCCAACACTTCTATCTACCATACAACGTAAGAACATGAGACATGTATCTCTCTAGAGCAGATTTTCTAAACGCTCCGACCAGAGCTGTACTCCAACACTTCTATCTACCATAAAACGTAAGAACATGAGACATGTATCTCTCTAGAGCAGCTTTTCCAAACTCTCCGACCAGAGCTGTACTCCAACACTTCTATCTACCATACAACGTAAGAACATGAGACATGTAGCTCTCTAGAGCAGCTTTTCCAAACTCTCCGACCAGAGCTGTACTCCAACACTTCTATCTACCATACAACGTAAGAACATGAGACATGTAGCTCTCTAGAGCAGCTTTTCTAAACGCTCCGACCAGAGCTGTACTCCAACACTTCTATCTACCATACAACGTAAGAACATGAGACATGTTGTTCACTAGAGCAGCTTTTTAAAACTCTCCGACCAGAGCATTTGTACCCCAACAATCTGAGAAAAAACCTTAGAACACGAGACATGTAGCCCTTCTGGAGCACTTGCAACCATTATTCCGGCTCCACCTCAATGAAACGTAGACGCCATGATAAAGCTAGAAATTTGCGTTGAAAACCATCCAAACAAACAAAAATAGTACTAAGTTGATATTTTTTCAAGGTTCGTGTTTCTTTTCACATTTCAGTGACACTAAAATTATTTTCTTTAGTTTTAGTCAATTAAGATTGGAGTCGAGCACAACCTGCCTGCAGTGAGACTCGAGCCCGAAACCTCAGTGTTGACAGACCACGTGACGAACTACCTTAGCAACTCGGACACAGAGGCCCCTGTAAAGTAATTTTTTTGCCAACAGTAATGTCCGGTCTAGAAAATCGAAAACCGATCTTGCATACAGCATAAGTAGAGAAATGTAAACACATATACTGGAGCTGATGGAATATTACTAACGAAAAGTATAAACAATTGTAAGCTGAATTCATCGCCTGGCGTGTGTTGTAGAGTTTTATTAGACATTTCACTGTATATATTTCCAGAAGAATATTTAGGTAAGAGACCGACTTTAGTGTATTGGTAATTTAAAGCTCTCTATTGTAGATTAAATGAAATTAGTTTCTGACCTTTCTGTTAA
Organism: Limnoperna fortunei; assembly: GCA_944474755.1. Classification (NCBI taxonomy): domain Eukaryota; kingdom Metazoa; phylum Mollusca; class Bivalvia; order Mytilida; family Modiolidae; genus Limnoperna; species Limnoperna fortunei. The sequence continues at coordinate 47,336,232 of OX104125.1, forward strand.
ATCTTTATTTATTCCTAGGTGGCAGCACTGTTTGATGTGTAGTCAAAGATTATGATTAAGACGATTATTTATGATAAAAACAGGCAAGCACTGTGATTTTAAAGTAGTGGTTCCTTCGACTTTACTAATATATATTTACGTAGGACAAGTCGTTCTGGACAAAGCTATGATTTTCGAAAAAATGACATGTCGGGAGAAACAGATTACAGACAGACATTTTTAAAAAAGTCAACCTGGAAACCTCTTTTTAAGGCCTTTAATCTATGTGCATTTTTTTTTACTATCAATGACAATTTTTTGTAATTTCTTAAACTTAGTTTTGATGAGAACAACCGTCCATAGAGATTGTTTTGGGACACAATATGTATGAAGTCAATAACCACGTAATAAATGTGCTGATTGCTTACAAACCAAGTAAATAAACCGACCTTTCTATTCATTTTAAGAGTGACCAACAATTTCTAGGAAAAAACGGATGCGACCAAAGTAACTAGTCATATAAGTACATGGCCCCAAAGAGTCTAATAAATTCCTTAATGTATGGCTTGTATCTTTTAAGGCATCCGGACCATAATAGACCACGTGATCATATTTGATGTCCAGGTTGGCCATTTCTTTTCAATGCAGCAGACCTCGGTAAATTTCGGCAAACATCGGAAATACTATTTCAGTAACTAACTTTTTTTGCTCAAAACTGTTAACATTGACACAAAGTAAAACAATATATTTAATTTGTATCATTAATTAGCAACACCTTGATTTAATAAAGCTATATTTCTTGGTCGAACAATAAAATTAAATGGTGACTTCAATTGTGGGTCGGATACTTTAATATTCAGGATAAAGTACAAAAAAATATTGTCTCCATCAAAACTTCTTCCGTTGTTTACATTTTTTATTTAGCGTATAATATTCGCAATTTTGTTATCCTAGATGAAAACAATATTTGTTGTAGTTAATACTTCTACATAAATTCAAACCTTAGAAAATAAACACAACAACTGAATTCGTGTAATTTGACATTTTCGAGAAAAAGATAGATCAACACACGAACTGTAGGTGTTCTGCGTGTGATATATGACGTCACAGAAAAAAACCCAAATAGTTCCATCCTCTACAAAAACTTACTTTCTAGCAAGTATTCTCGTTCAATTTATTGATGAGGGTATTAAAATAAAACAAACGGATTTGTTTATGACAGACAATAATCAACAATATGGGAGTGTGAAGAATAGCCCTAACAAATAATATTCGCCAAAAATGATAACAAAAAGTATTTTGGACTACTATAATCCTCTTGTTAACATCTAGCTGAACAGTATAATTAGCAAAATTGTTAATATACAAAATAGCGTAATCAGCAACAAGTATATTCCAAATCCGGAATCGGTACTAATCCAATGTAATTACTGTTCAATATCGCTACAAGAAGAAATCAATCGACAATCGTCCAATGTCACTAAGAATCTAATTTCCAATCAATGACTGGTTTTTCAATATTACTCTTTCGGCATGAAAAAGTTGAATGACAACTTATTGTGCAAATAAACTCTACAAAGGGCAATAATATAGCGTCTGTGTACTGTCAACCAATTGGATAATGCGAGGACAATACATATGTAATATTTAGCTATAAAGGCCACGCCTGTTTAATAACACGGTGTATACATTAGTTAATTGATATTATTAAGTTCAAATTAAAAATATCTGACTTCATAAATTTGTAAACTATAGTAAAGAATGCAATAACACAGCAACATCCAAGAATGTAATATTAAACAGTGAGGGTTAGAAGCGATAGACAGAACGCTATTTAAAAGAACCGATACAGAGACTGTCGCGAAAAAGAACCAATATAGGGAATGACAACCGACACGAAGAAAACATGCAAAAAGACCCACATGGTTTTAAAGAACCGATATGAAAAATGCCAGGTAAAAAACGATATAAAGATATATATTGAGAATGTCATGTAAAGGGAGATTAGTTGGTATTCCAATGGTTACTACTTGTGCTCCTCTCATCGCCGACCTGTTGTTTTATGAGGCCGAGTTCCAGAAGACCTGCTGAAAAAGAAAAAAAAAGATACTGGTCATATCTTTAATTTCACATTCCGCTATATTGATGATGTTTTCTCCCTCAAACTTGCTCTGGTGAATATTTTCTTTCAATTAACCCTAGCTAGCTTGACATTAAAGACACAACCAACACACTTAGGTCGGCCTCTTACTAAGACCTACTTCTAGAAATAAACTCGGGAAAACTACAAACTAGACTCTATGACAAACGTGATGACTTTCAATCAAATTGTCAACTTCCGGTGTATCGATATCAACATTCCAGCAGCTCCAGCCTATGGTGTGTACATTTCACAACTTATACGTTATTCTAGATCATGTGATGGGTATTCCGATTTTCTAGACCGATCACAACTGTTTACTACTAAACTACTCAAACAAGGGTTTGTTGTACCTAGGTTGATGTCATCTCTTCAGAAGTTCTATGGCCGTCACTATGACTTAATTGATCGTTATGGGAAATCAATCTCTCAAATGAGATCGGACATTAATGATGAGCCACAGGTAGTCTTTTCTATTCCTCGATTTGAATTTTTCACAGACATGACAAAAAGAGTAACTCAGCGGGTGTCTAATTAAAGGACTGTTACTCAGTTTCTGTTTTTGTACTTTTTTTGTTTTTTGATTTGCGTTTAACATGTTTGGCTATATCCGGATTTGTAAATGTACCTTGACTTTCGGCTCTTGTTGTTGATTGGTTTCCTTTGCTATTTTTCTGAGTAGAATAACATGTTAAAGAACCGTTATGTATGATAGCATTTTAAAGAACTGATTTGTGACCATTTTAAGGTATCCCGACCACAATTGACCACGTGATCATATTTGGTGTCCCGGATGTCCATTGTTTTTCAACGGAGCAGACCTCGGTAATGTTCGGCAAACATAGGAAATACTATTTGAGTAACTGCTCAAAACTGCTAACACTGACTCAAATTAAAACAATATATTCATTTGTATCATTATTTAGCAATACATCGTTATAAAGAAGCTGTATTTCTTGGTCTAAAAATAAAATTAAGCGGTGACTTCAATTATGAGTCGGATACCTAAAGTAAATGAAACATAAGTGTTTAGTTTTGATAATATATCAACTTTATCCATCGAATGTAAACTGAATTGACCATAACTGACTTAAAATCGGTTTATTTTCATAAATCCTATTAACAATGGCGAATATGAGCTGGCTTTGTAAATTTATATTTTGATATATCTCTTGTCTCTCATGTTATAGACAGGCTTTGCGTGGCTTGTTAGCTATTTAATATTTATTACCAGGGTCTCATCACTGTGGTTGTGAGTTCAAATCCACTTCGCGAAGGTGTGTTTGACTTTAGATTTATGTCGACAAGGGTTGCCAACGAGCAACCCATTCTAAGTTTATAACAATTCTTGAATAAGGTAATTTAGGGAAATAAATTCACTGTTGCCTCGATCTTCCAAAACAAGTATCTGGAATTTCCTGTGTAATCTTGAAGTTGAAAAACCACAGAACTGATTTTCAATTCTTAATGTCAAGAAAGTGGCTTTTAAATGTTTGATACTGTTCTATAAGCCCATTTAAATGTCACACGCTTTCTCCCTGATGAATGAAGATGTCAATCCATTCCGTCGATTTAACGCTTAATTGAATCCGTCTTTTATTGAGTCATACAGTTCATGTGAAGTAAAAAGGTAATTTACTACGCGTTAATAAAGTGCAGAATCAATTTGTGACAACGTCAAATTATACGTTATAATTGCTTCCGTTTGAACACTTGTCCTATTGTACTATAAACGTGATTAGCTATTCATCATAACAGCGTCATCACAGAATCAAAGATCGCAGGTTGACTTGGTTGATGATGAAGGACATGGGCGTTTATATTATTATTTAATCTTCCAATTAGAGGTACTTATTGTTAATTAATTGGTCTAGATCGATCACGTGAGATCGATGTTAAGGTTCAATCGTGTAGATAAATCTTTGCCCGATATTGTATATAAAACTGTAAATAATATGATATTTTGGAAATATACTGGGTCTTGGATTTATCATTAGACTCATTAGTGGCGCCTCAACCCAAAACCTGAGAGACCAAATAATATTATGCTGAAGAACAATTGTCACCCAACCGGCTATGGCTTAAATAGACAACTTTAAATAATAAAAACGTTATATTTAAATAACAATTATTAGTATCAAGGCCTCTTAGGATTGATGATTATTTTTCTTATGAAATGCTGACATTTGATTTACCAAAACACAATTAAGTCAAATCTATAGATGTAAGTTTTAGTTTGTTTTTTAACTGACGTAGCATCATACATACGTGTACTTTCGTGTTTTGACTGATTAAAACGAAATTTAACTCGAAATCAGCTAAAGAAATTCAAGAATTTTGTACAACATTATGCTTATATTTAGTCTCTTATACTAATTTGGCTCTTTGTATTGGTCCAAACTGCTGTTGTTATGTGTTTTATTTCAATTTTAAGTCAATTTTTCTGTGACCGTATTTCATTAGCCACCTTATGATAGATAGTTGTATCATGTGTATTTAAAATAACCAACCTCCAGTATTTGCGTTCTTGATTGGCTCATTGATTTTTGACTCCATATTTTATAACACTGTTAGCAGATTTTATACAATGTCATGTCAGAATACGAGTAAAATAAAACTTGAATTCTGTGTTAACTATGCTGTTAGACGTTGTCGGTTACTTTTGCACAAGGCTTCAGTCTTACGTGCAGGCACAGGAGTTTTTAATTCCTTATATTTTGGCAAAAAGTCTAGGGGAGAAGAGGGTTTTTGAGCAGCGTTCTCTTTTGTACATCCCCATTCTCTCACCTAACCACACACGCTGATACATCTTTGTTGGGTTGATCACCAATCAGGTATGGGCTCTCTTCCCACTTGTCAGCTATTTCTGCTTTCCGTCGGAGGCTAAGATCTTTACTAAAACTGTAAATTGGGTAGATATTCAAACATATTTGCAATCAAATACAGAATTAACACAGTATTGAACTAGTAAATGTTCGTTGTAAGTGCTTGTAAAACATATGTAATAACGTACCTGTTGTCGATACCTATATTTACTAATTTGCTGTTAATTACTTGTGTGTGTCTGGATATTTATATTTATCGCTATTTTGCAGTATTTTCCATTGCTCTTTGTGTGCGATATTATTCCATCTCACTCTACTAGCTTGAGATGGGCCCATCTCAGTTCGCTGTCAAGACGTCGTTAAGTAACACTGTGACGTCACAATGTTACAAAACAGCGATAAACAGATTATTTACGTTTTACGAAACTCTATGCTTTTTCTCGTCATCTCATCTCAGGGCTGTCGCCCTTCGATGAGATATGAACGAGAAAACGCATATCGTTTCAAAAAACGTAAATAACCTATAAATATCTTCCATTTTTTTTTATTATTATATCTACAAACCCCAAAAAACAAAATTTATTTCTGTATGTAATGTTGTTAGTAAGGTAAAACTAAAAACAAGTAGACATTTGTACAGACAGACATATATAATACAAGATATGACTGTCTGAAAGTCGTAACAGAAGTCAGTTTATCAAAACATTTGTCACGAACAGACGTTTACAATTCTGCAATTTCAATAGAAAATGAGATTTTCATACAAGACAATATTATATAGATCAAGTTTTATAGATTTTGCGAAATATTAACATCAAAATGTGTATCCCAATAATAAACCAAGCTATTTTTTGCTCGATTACAGAAGTTCTAAATAATTCAGACGTAAGTGGCCAAGGTTCAAGACATTGTACAGACATATACAGGGCAACGACATTTAAATAATATTAATTTTGTTATTGTTAATGGTGTACAAGAAGATGCTTACTATACTGTCATGACATTACAGATCAATTTTTACTCCTTTTTAGAATCAAACAAAATATTTAAAAATGAAACTAAATTGAATTAATGACAGGTGCTGAATATGACGAAAAGAAATGTCAAATCATATAAAACATACAAACCTATTGACACTTGCCGAACTATTTCGTTTGGATTATACTTGGAGTTTACCCAGTTCTCAACACACAGAGCTGCCCCGCGCGTCCTCGGCATCCGGATGAGGATGGACCTCTCGTTCAGAAGGGCCGTTAGGTAATAATACGTCAACCATAGTGGGTAACTTGTTTGGATAATGCCACACTTCATGTAGTCTCATTATTACAGTTGCCGAAAGGACAAATTTTTCGCCACTAAACACTATTTCATATTATAACAGTGGCCTTTCAACATGCTCTGTCCTATTCCTCTGTTGATTTGTTGTTTAACTTGTTAGCAGCCTGGTCTTCTCTGCTCGCTGAACATCCAATCATCAAATTAGAGAACAATTTCACTTGTGTGCGAATTCCAACTAGTAGAGTAATAAAACGGATTGGTTAAAGTATAAACATTTCGATTGCAATGACATAGACGTAGCAAGCGGTACGGCCTGTACGGTTCGAACTTTAAATTGCTGGTACGGAAAACCGTACCAGTGTTTTTGTAAATTGAAATAAAAAATGATAGAATTTCATTACATATATTCTTTAATTTGTGAAACGTTCAACATAAACCTAATTTTAAAAAATAACTTTAATGTAAAACAGCAACCGTTACGATCTCTTGTGCAGTTTGGTAAGTGACAAATAATTGCAAATGGAAAACCCCTCTATATATTTAAACATTCACGGTAAACGGGTTGTCGACTCTTAACCGACCGTACCACTATTTTAACCGACCTTACCACTTTTTTTCTGGGTGCTACGCCTATGAATGAGCTAACATAGATATAAATAGTACAATCAAGACTACAAAGTGAACATTTTTTTCATTACGCTTGATCGTCACTTTTAGGAACACAACAAATTTCACACATAAAACATGCAATACTTGTTCAGGGCACCCAAGTAATCATAAGTCGGGTGACATGTCGGATAGATTAACTGCTTCTTAAATGTATGGAATAGACCTATTCTAGCACCCCGACGAAGATATCCTCTTTAGCATAAGCGTAAATGAAAAAATATTGCACCAGGAGACCAGATTATGAGTAGTCTTTGGTTAATGGGATTTATGTTGCTTATATACAAGTTTTTATTGAAAACTTTTTGCTGATAGATCATGACGGTTTTTTAATGATTTTCTGTTTTTGATGTGTTCTTTATGTGATTGGCTGTTTTATGATGTATGGGCATCGTATGCCTCGGGCTACAAAGGAGATACAAAATGTTTATTATGATTGGCCGTTTTTGATGTGTTCTTTTTGTGATTGGCTGTTTTATGATGTACGGGTATCATATGCCTCGGGCTACAAAGGAGATACAAAATGTTTATTATGATTGGCCGTTTTTGATGTGTTCTTTTTGTGATTGGCTGTTTTATGATGTACGGGTATCATATGCCTCGGGCTACAAAGGAGATACAAAATGTTTATTATGATTGGCCGTTTTTGATGTGCTCTCTTTGTGATTGGCTGTTTTATGATGTACGGGTATCATATGCCTCGGGCTACAAAGGAGATACAAAATGTTTATTATGATTGGCCGTTTTTGATGTGTTCTTTTTGTGATTGGCTGTTTTATGATGTACGGGTATCATATGCCTCGGGCTACAAAGGAGATACAAAATGTTTATTATGATTGGCCGTTTTTGATGTGTTCTTTTTGTGATTTGCTGTTTTATGATGTACGGGTATCATATGCCTCGGGCTACAAAGGAGATACAAAATGTTTATTATGATTGGCCGTTTTTGATGTGTTCTTTTTGTGATTGGCTGTTTTATGATGTACGGGTATCATATGCCTCGGGCTACAAAGGAGATACAAAATGTTTATTATGATTGGCCGTTTTTGATGTGTTCTTTTTGTGATTGGCTGTTTTATGATGTACGGGTATCATATGCCTCGGGCTACAAAGGAGATACAAAATGTTTATTATGATTGGCCGTTTTTGATGTGTTCTTTTTGTGATTGGCTGTTTTATGATGTACGGGTATCATATGCCTCGGGCTACAAAGGAGATACAAAATGTTTATTATGATTGGCCGTTTTTGATGTGTTCTTTTTGTGATTGGCTGTTTTATGATGTACGGGTATCATATGCCTCGGGCTACAAAGGAGATACAAAATGTTTATTATGATTGGCCGTTTTTGATGTGTTCTTTTTGTGATTGGCTGTTTTATGATGTATGGGTATCATATGCCTCGGGCTACAAAGGAGATACAAAATGTTTATTATGATTGGCCGTTTTTGATGTGTTCTTTTTGTGATTGGCTGTTTTATGATGTACGGGTATCATATGCCTCGGGCTACAAAGGAGATACAAAATGTTTATTATGATTGGCCGTTTTTGATGTGTTCTTTTTGTGATTGGCTGTTTTATGATGTACGGGTATCATATGCCTCGGGCTACAAAGGAGATACAAAATGTTTATTATGATTGGCCGTTTTTGATGTGCTCTTTTTGTGATTGGCTGTTTTATGATGTACGGGTATCATATGCCTCGGGCTACAAAGGAGATACAAAACGTTTATTATGATTGGCCGTTTTTGATGTGTTCTTTTTGTGATTGGCTGTTTTATGATGTATGGGCATCGTATGCCTCGGGCTACAAAGGAGATACAAAATGTTTATTATGATTGGCCGTTTTTGATGTGCTCTTTTTGTGATTGGCTGTTTTATGATGTACGGGTATCATATGCCTCGGGCTACAAAGGAGATACAAAATGTTTATTATGATTGGCCGTTTTTGATGTGTTCTTTTTGTGATTGGCTGTTTTATGATGTATGGGTATCGTATGCCTCGGGCTACAAAGGAGATACAAAACGTTTATTATGATTGGCCGTTTTTGATGTGTTCTTTTTGTGATTGGCTGTTTTATGATGTATGGGCATCGTATGCCTCGGGCTACAAAGGAGATACAAAATGTTTATTATGATTGGCCGTTTTTGATGTGTTCTTTTTGTGATTGCTTTAGTTTTATCATTACACTTTACTTGTACCTCCTTCCGACATGTCACCCCGCTTTTATACAGATACTTAATAATTCTATACTCAACCTTTACACTAGCCCATGTTTTCTAACGACAGTTAACGATAATTAAAAAATAATCCTGAATACACTTATTCTGATTTTCCGCGTTTCCGACAATCACTTTTGATGAAAAAAATATTTTGGAAGCAGTGGGTAAAAAAATATTCTGACGATGGATTTCTGCTATATAAAATAATGCTAATAATGAAAAATATTCTGTTGCGACGCCTTCAAAAAATAAAAATTTTCTGACCAAAACAAACAACCAAGCCCCCCCCTTTTCAAGTAAAATGGTCCGTCCCTTAAAGACATAAAATATATAGCTGTATTATTCAACGTACACTTTGAAGCCGTTAAGCAGATAATTAACAAGTTATTATGACCTAATGGTATCCACGAGCACACAAAGCCATCGCAAAAAATTGAGTGTTGTATCAATTATCATTGCTGCAACAAATGTAACAAAAAATCGTTACAAACGGACGCACACACACACACGGACCACAAATAGTATACCCATATCTCTTATCGAGAGCGGTTAGTATAATAATAAAATTTCTAAAGAATCTAATGAAATTCAGACTTTGATAAAATCTCTTGATTGTCTTTATTGTATTGTAACAGGAGGCCTATCTGCGTTGCAGCAGATAGAAGGTATATAGCCAGTCAAAATCGACTAAGCTAACGGAGTACTTCTTTAGCTCACATGGTTAGAGGGCTGGCTGGCAATACTGAGATCATGGGTTCGATCGCCGGTAGTGAAGATGTCGTATTTCATGCTCTACTGTTACAGTATGTTTGTTTTTGTAGGTTTGTTTGAATGGGGTTTAGCGCCACTTTGTGCGTTTTATGTAGAGGACGCTGGATTACCCGGATAATTAGGGTGTCATTACAGTCAATTTGATATATACACTTGGCCATAAGTTAGGGACCACCATTATTTTAGCGGAGGCGATTTTTTAAAACCAATATTTTTATCAATATTTAATCCATTGTTCATTTCACGTATCGTTTAAAATATTCGACTATTTTCAAGAAGTTTATGATTTTACTTTTAAAACCAACAAGATGTCGTTTGTAAAAATATGCCATAAAACTGCAAAATCATAACCGCTGGTAATGTTATATTCAAACTGTTAGCAGATTGAGTTTTATTAAGATGTAAGAAGAAACCATTTTTAAACATTTATTCACAAGAAAAGAGTCAGTATCGTGTGTATCCACCACGCTTTCGGTGCAAATCTTGAACTCGTCTCCTCATGCTCTGGGCAAGTCTCTGAAGTCTACGTTGAGTGAATTGTCGCCATTAATGAATTAAAGTATCACTCAATTCTTGAATGTTCTGACATGGAGGGTCACGTTCATTCACTTTCCGGTCGAGATAGTAAAAACATGCTCTATCGGATTCATATCCGGAGACAAGGCAGGCCATGGTAATGTCTCAGTTGCCTCATTTGTAAGATAATCTATGATGATGCATGCTCTATGAGGATTTGCATTGTCGTCCATAAACACGGGTCTGTTTCCTAGTGGATGCGCATCAAAATAGGGCACAATACGGGGTCCAGAATCTGATCTCTGTATTTTAAAGCAGTTAGTGTGCCATCTAATGGATACAAGTCTGACTTACAGTCATATTAGAAGCAGCCCCAAACTGTCACTCCGCCACCACCAAAAGCTGTAGTTCCCAGAACATGTGCAGGATCAAAAGCTGTGTTGCGTTGACGCCATACCAGCATCCTACCATCAACTGGTTTCAGAGGAAAACAACTTTGGTGTGACCAATGAATTCTTTTCCAAGAGCGAATATTCTACCCGATTTGGTCACACGCCCACTGCAGCCGGGCATCCTCATGTCTTTGTGTAAGTGCTGGTCGCTTTATTGGTCTCCGTGCTCGAAGTCTTCCGCAGTTTAGCCTTCTGTTTACTGTCCGTCTACTGGTTTTAACATTCCATCGACTACGCAACCTGTTTGCAGTCGTAAAAGGTTGTTGTCTAGCAAGTCTTCGAAGTAGTCTATCTTCTATCTCTGTTGTCTTCTTCGGTCGCCCTGATCTTGGCCTTTCCCCAGCAATACCAGTTTCATTATATCGTTTCATTAGCCTACTGATGACAGAATGGCTAACATTGAACCTATCTGAAACCTGCCGCTGTGTCATTCCAGCCCTTACCATACCAACTGCTTGCCATCTCTCTGCATCGGTTACTTTTCGATGTACCATGTTGAAATGATTTCAAAACAGGATAAAATTTACCTGACGTCAAGAATGAACATGGTTTCAACATGTATTTAAGTATATCTAAAGGTCAGTTGGATTCCATATTATTTGATTTATGCTACAGCGCATCCTCGTCACATCTTATTCTCTATTTATCCTATTATCTTTGCTTTAAGGGGAGAAAACACTAATCCAATTCTTTAAGATTTTCTATTAAATTTGTTATTTCTTTTAATTAGCGCAGCTTTTTTAACTTAAGTTTAACATGACCGACATCATATATATCCAGAATCGTACATGACAGGCTTATGTTCTTTCAAAATCTCTTGACCTCTTTAAAACCTTCTAAGAGAAAACCAGCTTCTGGGGTAAACCCCACTCTAAAAATAGCACTTCCTTTTCAGAAAAACTTGGTATATAGGTCATGTAGTGAATGTGACATTAAACATACTAAACCCCATTAGAACAGAGCAAGTAATAACTCAAAATTTCTCCAATATATTCACCTTTCAGAAAAACTTTCATTCATTAAAATCCAGTTAGTAGTTTTTAATATACACTAAGATAAACAGGACTATTTTGTTTGCAGGTACTATTTTCTTATATGTTCTAAATTTGATTGGTCCCCTTTAGTGTCTTGACACCATAATAGTTTATTTTACCTTCTATCGATGTACATATCTTACACACATAATATAAAATGTATTACATTGTATGCCTGTTCCATGAATGTTCTTTTGTAACATACTGTAAACTGTAGAAGAATTCATAAGTTTGTCCACCTTGTGTCTTTTCTTTTGCATATTTAAGTAAATAACATATGTTTAAATTTAAATAACTGGACGAGTGTTTGATTGAATTCTTGCACTTGCAGAGTTTTATTCGGTTTACTGACTTTTGGTTTTGTTCGTTTTTGCTCTCTACTTGGTGTCGTGTCTTTGTCATTATCCAGATTTTTTTGTCACAATACTTTGGTTTCTGATTGTTGTATATCAGATGTCTTTTTAAAACCTTATCCTGAACGTGGATCTTTTATATACTAAGATATCAATCTGTCATTTTATCCAAGTTCTCAGCTTCTCAACTTCTGTCCTATCCATTTAAACATCAACCAGCTTGAACTTGAGACAGACCTAAACAATTTTGCCCGGAGACTAGGAATAAGCCGAACAAACTTGTCCATTAACTCGCCATCTTAAAACTACAGGTCATTCCAAATCTTTGAAAAAAACCCAAAGTGGAATACATCAACCAGAAGACTACGAGAAGAAACATTTTGGATACATCAATTAAAAACTCCAGAACCTGATGGATTGAACGAACTTAATCAACAGGCAAAAGAATACTAAAATATTTTTGGTCCTACAGTAATATGAACAACACACATATTTTCTATTATTTTGAATTTTTCATTCAGTCAACACCTGATGAAGCTCTTTGGTATAGCGAACTATTGCGTTGTGTATATAGTAGTGTTATTATAATTATTTTCATTAGACAACTACCAAGAGACAAATATATATACGTCTACAAATTAAGCCCAACACAGTTAGAATTAGATTTGAAGACTGTCAAATTGTATATTTGTATATTCATCTTCAGCAGAATTCAAACTTACATCGTTGTGACACCGTAGCACCCATTCGTCTGTATAACGTACAATAGCATACAAACTAAGAAAATACTAATACCTTTCTCATATTTAAACTAATATATTTTTATTGGAACATTGATCAGAAGCTACCGTATCTTCATTTTGTGTGTCAAAAGCAAAGAAATAAAAAATGAAAATACAAATACTCTGCTAATATAGCAATGCGTCCTCAAAAGAAATATTTTGATTTCCTTTTCCATGCAGGAATACTTATACCCGTATGTTGCTTTTTTTAATATTATTTAGTTATTTTCATGATCGTACATAAGGGGCTTGGTGTTTCTACATGACCTGAATTTTGGGGGCATAGATATTATTAGGGATCTAAGTAACAGGTTCAAACCCAATGTTTTATGGGATCATTCCAAGCCCTTGTGATCGTCCTTTCTTTCTTCTGTCATATTCTCTTTTAGTAATTTATTGATGTATGAAGGTTTATTGAAACTTTTATTTAAATTTCTTTTGACCTTCAGGGATTTGTCTAAAGTTGGCGATTTTTTGGCATAATTTACTTGTACATACTTCTATTGATGTGGCCGAACATGTAACTTTTGTAATAATATTCGCCATATAAACCTTCTTTAATTACTACATAGTAATTGCTATTTCGTGACGAGATGTTGCTTTATATATTTTAAGATCAAATACAGACAGAAAGAAACAGAATTTTGTCTCAGATGTTTTAGGTAAAGGCAACCACGTTTTAATTAAAATCATGAGTTTAGTTTTATGGTGCATGCTTATGATATGAATAAAATTACCAGAGGAAAAGAGTTGACTTGTCCATCTAAAACCAAATTTACCAAGAGAGAGAGAAGTCAAACACATTCCTTTACCATTCGATTATACTGTTATGGTATTATTATCGTTACTAATATTAGATGATTATAGTTATCAACAGTATAAGGTTTTGAACGTATAATTCAAACTAAACTTTATTATTATGCTTGTCTGAATGGTACTTGTACCTTTTCGTTCATGTGCTAATTACATTTTTTTTCCACATTACAAAATATAAAAATGTATAAAATTATACCCTTTTCATACTTGCTATTGATTTATAAATACTCCATATTAATAATTAAAACAATGTAAATATAAAAATCAAACAGGATTAAAAACTGCCTTTATAACGCAAATTACAGATGACAGAAATTAATTGTTATTAATTTTATCACAAACAGAAAACGCTTGAATTTGAAGAAAATCTACACAAGGTTCTTTCTCTTGCCGATGCACAAGGGTTTGTTATGCTCGTCTGCATACACTTCGTATTTTCGTTAAAATTAGATCCCTCAGAGTCAATGAAATTTTTTGAGAAAAAAAAGGATATAAAAATATAAAAATTGGCGGTCAAACTGGGACATTGATGACCACTTGGTATAAAAATGACTTGGATGGTTTGTATTCCGTCTTATTATTTAAATAATCTAAAAATGTGTGCTTCGTCTTTTTTGCCTATTTATTGCCTATTTATTGCCTATTTCCTTGGCATTCGGTATTGTGTTGCTACTTTCATTACATAATATAAATGATAGAAATCGATTATTAAAAAAGAATAGCATCTGTCCGGCACAGAGAACATAACTGGTTCCAAGATATAACCTCTGTCACTCTCCGGCCCAGAGAGCAGAACTGGTTCCCAGATATAACCTCTGCCACTCTCCGGCACAGAGAACATAACTGGTTCCAAGATATAACCTCTGCCACTCTCCGGCACAGAGAGCATAACTGGTTCCAAGATATTACCTCTGCCACTGTCCGGCACAGAGAACATAACTGGTTCCAAGATATAACCTCTGCCACTGTCCGGCACAGAGAACATAACTGGTTCCAAGATATAACTTCTGCCACTCTGCAACACAGAACATAACTGGTTCCAAGATATAACCTCTGCCACTGTCCGGCACAGAGAACATAACTGGTTCCAAGATATTACCTCTGCCACTCTCCAGCACAGAGAACATAACTGGTTCCAAGATATAACCTCTGCCACTGTCCGGCACAGAGAACATAACTGGTTCCAAGATATAACCTCTGCCACATGTCATCCGCCGTTTACTTGACTACATTTGTCGTCTGCCTGTGACTTTGTTAACATAAATACACTTTAATACAGGAGATCTTATTTATTTTATATATTCTATTTATACACTTTTGATACAGTTTTACATTAAAATTACTGCGAATATGCGAAGCTTATTCGCAATACGAGATATCTCTCATAGCGGCAACCAATGTGCGGCAAAGGTGATTGGGGTTGACGTAGGATACCCAGAATCTTTACGTGGAGATTGCTATTTCAGGCGACATAATTCGTTATTAAAATAAAGAAAAACACTTGAAAACAGTGTAGAAGAAAGAAATGCGTTTATTGAAAGCAGCAACAAATTCCAAAATATGAAAATCGTTTGTTTTCCAGACAGACTATGTACAAATATACAATAATCGAACCTCGTTACGGTCTTCAAAAGAAGCTGATTTTAATATGGGGAAATGTTAACTATATATTTTTTCACAAAAAAATTCATAAATTATATCAGAACAATTCCCTTTATTTTTGCTATTTACACAAACAACAAACAACAAGGAAATGACAGAAAATGTAAAATGTCAAAACATAAGACGGGTTGAACAATAGAACTTTATATTAATTCTGGAACATATATCATATTTAATATTCATTCCTAATTCCCCAGTAATTCATTCTCTGCAGACTAATATCAAATTTGAGGACTCGACGTGAAATTAAAACAATGTATTGATTTTGTAATCTGAGTTACGAGAACTCTTAACAATATTCGATGTCGGGAATAAACACGAGAATAAAAAGATTTAGTGTCATGCTGGGAGTGCTTGTCAACACAGCAGCATTTTTGTGTTTACAATTTTATTGCTAAATGCTCTCCGGATTTTTATTTGTGAAGAGAAATTAGTATTATAACTTTTCTAAGGTAAGTTTTATTTCTATTTAGTTTCGTCAAGTTTGCTATGACACAATTATACTATTTTCGTGCTCCTTAAATCCATAGTCTGGCAAATAAAAGATCAAGAAAGTATTGCAAATATTTTCGTAAAGATGAGATAATATTTACGAAGCTTTAAATTGTTTCATTGCATTGTAAACGACATGTTTTGCACGGTTTAACTATATGTTACTTTCCAATCTGTAAATATATTCATAGTATTGGACAACATTAAATTTTAAGGCCGTATTCGAGTGGCACCAGATATTAAACCAATGTTAAACTGACGATGATTTTTCCCTTTATTGCAGTTGTTATGCTGATGGTAGTTAAAGCAATTATTATTGTTTTGTGATTTTTAACAGCTTTTGCTGTGTAACGCGAGAAAGACAATACCTCACTATTACATGTAAAACAACAGTGAAAATAAAAACATCGATTTTTCACCAATTCTACAGATCGTGAGAAATTATGATTTATTGAATTTAAAGTATGGCAAAAAGCTGATGTAGGTAAAAACATAGTTAGTTAAATCAATCATAATCCACCTATATTTTCAATTTACTATTAACAATTTAATTTATAAGTAATAACTGCCGTGTTGCTCAAAGTAATTTTTGATCAAGTAAAAGGATTCTTCTTTGTACAAAGGATAAACTGTTATGTTCGTCAAGGAGGTGACCACTACCCACCTTAGACAAATGTTTCTGCATAGAAGTTTCATCATTTAGCTATTTCCTTTAGAACACTACAATTTTTAATTCCCAAATATTATTAAAATTATATTTAATCTATTATAATACTATATTGAAAATACTGAATTAAATTCTTTTTATTATTGTGTTCCGAAGATGAAGTGCGAACTAAATCTAATAAAGAACGTCGCTATATTCCAAAGATGTAATCAGAATGATAATTAAATATCGGTAGTATATCTATATCCTTTGCAAGTGTACTATAACTGTTCTTAACAAAAGCGTAGCGTGGCTTTATCAGTTACATTAGATAATAGTACATGAAACAGTCGAGTTTGTATGTTTTTGTTTTGTCTTATGCTTTTGTCAGTTAGTTTCTACTGCAAATACTTCAAATACCGTTTAATCTGGGAAATTTTCTTTGATTTATATTAAAAATAGACATAATTTTGCATTGATATTTTTAAGAACAAAAATCAATAATTGTAAATGAACTAAGTTGGGAACTTCAAAACAAATTTTCAGTCATACAATTTTTAAAGTATTTGAATCAAAAATGCCCAAATAAGTCTATTCGGCGCATCTGAGTTAACACCTAATTTTTAGCCGAATGTGGGATCTTAAATGTCTGCTTTAATTCGTGGATTGTTTTATATACTTATATATATTATTACTTTTCGTATCAAGTTTACTTTTCCGATATTGGTGTAAGAATAGTTTTGAACATTTTCTGGTTTCTTCTCCTTTTTTACTTTATTACATTTAAATACAGTTTATATCAAACCGAAATCTCTAAAGCTCATTCGGAATGTGGTCAGAAAACACTGAACCATGAACCGTGCATGAGAAATGAGTCTCTTTTGAAGGTCACTTACAATTGGTATTGCCCTATTTAATTGTAACCTTGGTATCTTTGGTAACATTTTATGTCCATAACTGTTTTGTAATATGTAATCGTTGCTAAGTCTAAAGTTTAAAGATATTGTTGTAGACATAAAGCACCTGTGTTCATACGTTCTTATTATTTTGCCAAATTATAAAAGATAGTTCGAAAATAGGACATAAACATCAGTCGTAAGTGCAGAGTCTTAAATAAAGTAATTTGAAGGATTTTTTAATTATAAATTTCATCCAGTCAAAACTGTATATTGCCTTTGTTGTCATAATATTTGAGAATATTACATATGGTGTGTTAAGTCCTAATTTTGATTGGTTCGTGTAGACAATGTCCCCCCAAAATATTCTGTGTATATATTCTATTTCTAAAGCATATTTAAGGCTTGTTACTATTTTTAAAGCATATTTAAGGCATGTTACTATTTATAAAGCATATTTAAGGCTTGTTTCTAAAAATAGATCCGGATATGTTACTATTTATAAAGCATATTTAAGACTTGTTTCTAAAAATAGATCCGGATATACTCTTCCGACTCATTATTCTAAATTTAAATAAATAGAGAAAAATTCATATGTAATATAACAATTAAGGACTTTTTACTCTGTCAATACGTAGTTATATGGACCTGTAGAAAAATATTGACCTCGGACTTCGTCCTCGGTCAATATTTTCCTCCACGGTCCATATAACTACGTATTGACCTCGTAAAAAGTCCTTATTTTATAAATATTCTTTGAATTTAGGAATGATGTTCGTGTTTATTTTTGATGCTGTTAATTAACAATATACTTGATGTTGTATATCTATGTACAATCTCCACGCAAAGGATTCTGGGTATCCTACTTCAACCACAATCACCTCTGCCATACCATTGGTTGACATTGTGAGAAATATCTCTCATGGCGGAAAAGCTTCGCGTACAAGTTACAAGTTATTTCAATGTATAACTATATCAAAAGTGTATAAACATACTATATAAAAATAAATAAGATCTCGTATTTTATTTTACAAACATTGTTCTTATTTTACAAACGTCACGGGCAGACGACAAATGTTGTCCCGCAGTAAATGAAGGATGACGTGTGGCAGAGGTTATATCTGGGAACCAGTTATGTTCTCTGTGCCGGAGAGTGATCTATGTAATACGCAAAGGATTCTGGGTGTCATACGTCAACAACAATACTCACCTCAGTTATGTTCTCTGTGCCGGAGAGTGTTTAGCCAGTAATTTCTGTAAATTTGTTGAAGACACTTTGGATGTTTGCAATTTTTGTTCTGAAAGGTACAATCCGTACCTTAATATCAACATTAATAGGAATTCTACCAACTCTGTCCCTATTTATTTTTGAGTTTTAATTACCCCTCATAATTACAAGGATAACTTATATTTGCAGCCAATGTAATTTTTCAAAAAAAACCCTCACAAATCTATCCACTGAAAACCAATTACGCCAATCTGATGAAAGACGCTCTAGTTGTTTGGAGCGGAAGTGAAAAATATCATTTTAACAGAAACTGGCACAAAATTCTAATATTTGAAAGATTATCGGTATTTGCTTTAGGCTAGAATACACACTTAAAATTCTATGCTTTCAAACCCAAAACGAATTGTGATACATAATGAACATGGTTTTCATGCTTAAAGCTTGATACAAGATAATGAAACTCGGAAAAATGTTAAGTCTAAAGCAAAGAATTTATTGATGCAAAACAAGGTTTTCATATTATTGCTTTTACGACTTTTATTCCTAAAAAACGTACTCCCTTTTAATATGCATAAAATGATTTTTAAGTTAGATGTCTGTGTCGAAACTTTTTTAAATTCCGTACTAACAATTTCTGTTTACAATTAATGCGTCATTTGTAATATATGGATGTGCTATTTTTAAACAATTTACCACTGAGTTTTGCCTTTATAAATCTTTTATCCCAAGGAAATGACTATACTCTAATATTATCATATAACGGTAAGCCATATACATAAAAGCGGTTTGAGGTATTAGACTTTATTATATGTAAATGACTTATAATAGATAACGTACCCATCGTCCATAAATGAAGAACGTTTCGAACAACAATACACGCATCTTGCGGTTCACTATACTATTGGAGTTTAGAATTTTAATTTCATTTTTTTCCCATGCTTTATATTTTGTTACAACAAGCACGAACTCTTTTTTAATTTCACAATCAGTTTCTCTAATGTTCGTTTCGATAGACTGGCTTTTGTTTGTGTGCTGTTTTGTTTTTGTTGTGTTTGTTGTTAGTCATATGTCTACGTATTAGTGTCTTGGACGTTGACATTTTACTACCACTTTAGTATTTCTTTGTCTATTTCGTAAATTGTTCCTTTGAATGCGCCTTGTCATCTTTTGGTTTAGTTTAATGATTATCTCGAAGAATGGTTTGTTATATTGCAAAGACATTATTTAAAATAAAGGATAGTATAAGTATTTGATTGTAGGGTTTAACGTGTTTCAAGCAGCTTGCTAACAGTTGTATTTTATTTCAATAGGAATAAATTGGAATGATATAAAAGCTACCTATTATTATCGCATTTGTTAAATCAAGTTGTTTCTTATATCTCAGACTTTGTCATTGATGTCTCAGGGTTTTAATTTAAGATATATATTGTATTTCTTCGCTTCTTTTACGGCTAAAATGTTTTGTTGGAGAATATTTTAGTTAGTATTTTAGAGACTTGTTTGTATACGTGATGTAGTTTCAATGGTTTCATACAAGGTTGAGTTTTTTCAAATGATGTTTATTGTTTTCTGTTTATTGTTGTGTTGTGTTTATCCGTGTATGGATACATTTGTTTGTGTGTTCTTCTGGGATTAAGCGTAAACATTTGTTTGTGTGTTCTTCTGGGATTAAGCGTAAACATTTGTTTGTGTGTTCTTCTGGGATTAAGCGTAAACATTTCAATTCACCATTTATGGATCAATTTGTTTATCTTTGAATAAATTGACATAAAGTGAATGTGCGTGAATAAAAAATGTCCGTATTATTTACTGTTATACGGGTTATAAACACGTTCATTGCACAAAGGGATCAGTTAAAATTTCACAATCGACTTTTGCTAAGATGTGCATATGTTTAGGTGTTTGCCAAAAAGTCTAAGCACTTCTCAAGCTTAATTTAATATTCACGAACAATTAAAAGAAGTATTGAATTTATTTTGATATCTTTTATTTGAAGGAGGATGAGAAGTTAATTCATTTAAAACCAATAAATACAGAAATTGCTAAAATGCAAATAAAAAAGCCCCGACTTTTCCATTATCTAGCAAATATGTTTGCTGAATATGAATTATATATAAGTGCTGTCATAGCGGTTGTTAGATGTCGTTTCCTATGCGACTGTGATGAGTGTTTAACCCTTTCAGTGCCAAATTCAAATTTTTAACGTTTGTTACGTTTGTAACGTCACCGTATAAAATATAATGTATGACGTTTCTACGCCAAATTTACGAAGACGACGTCGTGATAACTTGTAATGTTGTGTGATGTTATTACTATAAACCGATGTTGTGTTAGCATATACTACATTTTTTACAGCCATTGTTATCTATTTGATAATAAATATTTAATCTAACCGATATTAGACATGTAGGATATATCAGAAACATAGTGCTTGGTGTATCGAATTTGTATAAAAAAAAGATTGTTAAAAATCGGCTTAAAATGATGTTTTTATTTTTTGAATCTATTGAACGTTTTCAAAACTTTATATTCTTTGAAATTTTATTTCCGGTTTTCCAATTACTCACACTAACGTATACGTCCTATAGTTGGCTAATATACAGTTATTTCATATGTGATTTGGGAACAGTCAAACTGTTGGCCCGAGGTGAAGGGGATAGTGTTTTGAACTGTTGCCCGAGGCCGTAGGCCGAGGGCAACAGTTCAAAACACTATCCCTGACACAGAGGGACAACTGTTTGGCTGTTCCCAAATCACATATGAAATAACTGTTTTATTACCTGATCAATTACTGTTTTAACAGTACGTGCAGAAAAAAAGGAACAAGAAAATAGCTTTGCAAATATGTTAATAATTAAACTTTCTCAATTTAACAATCTTTTAACTATGTCACACCGCCAATATTTTATATGTCTGTATGTTTTCGTATTGTTTTTCTCTGTTATTTCGTCAAAAAAATTAAAGAAACAGTCATTTTGCTATTTTCAAATTCCTGACTGTAATTTGTTTAAATACTTCAACACATTTTAATTATGGAGAAATAGTCGTTGGATTCTTTCTAAACAAGTTGTTTTGAAGGTCTTGATCAGAAACGTAAGAAAATCGTGTATTTTCAGTTGTTGACATGTTTACGCCTGGTTTATGATCAAGATCGAATAGACGCTTTATGCATTCGTTAGAGTCTGGTAACTCTCGACAGCCAATGAGCTGTGTCGCCGCTCGCTTCAAGGGAAATCCTATATGACGTCAGAGCACGCGAGGGGGAAACAGTTTAAACTGTTGACCGGTCAACAGTTCGCGAACGTGGACGTTTTTAGAATTTCAGAAAATAGTAAAAAATACCAAATTACATTTATATAAGGTATCAGGTAATAAAACAAAATAAAAACATTTACAGTTACATTATAATTTATTTTCACTACTCTTCATTATTGACGTGAAACTGTCTGTAACATCTTCCAATACAAAGTCCTACACCACAAATTGGACACCAAGTGCTAATTCTTGTTTTTCTGAAGCCCCCATTTCTGTCAGACAAACGAAACACTTTCTTCTTCTACCATCTGGAATTATATCTAAAAAATGTTGATGCATGGGATGTCTCAGATGCAACCTAGTCGTTGATTTTCTGCCTTCCCGTGAGTTGCCATCTCTGTAGTTTCCAATTAATCCGTTGACAATGCTCTGTTGAAACTTAACGTGGTTCTTTTTTTTTTCTGGACAAGAAAGCAGTTCTTGTAGCAGATATATGCATTGACTGAAACAAGAACTGCTGGATTCGAACAGTGAGGTCAAACATGTAATTCTATTTACACAAAAAGATTGCATATTTTTTTTTCAAAAAGTCCACGTTTGTTTATATGAATTTTATGATACTGCATGCAAGTAAAATTAAAAAAGGGATGATTTTTTCTTGAAAACTACCAATAATTATTACAAAATGACCTCAAAAAACTACAAATTTCGGTCGCGTATACCCGTTGTGAAATTAAATCGAGTTCGCCTAATGTTAGGCAGAATTTTACTGCCGTTTTAATCCGAAGTTAGTTTTGTGATTTGTCGGATTAAAAAAAAAGGCGAGGGTACGATGATTCGTTCTAGCCTAATGTGCTTGCTGCATGAATCGAAATGTGAATGCACTATTATTTATTTATAAGTTATCTGAGGTTAAATCAGGAAAAATCTGTTATAACATTAATAACTGCATTTAATTGTATTTACATTATTACGGTCACCAAAGAATTGTTAAAATGTACATTTGAATTCAGTAGAAATGTTTACCTGATGCTGTAGTTATTAAGTTGAACAGAATTTTTCGCCACAGTTTCATACCCTTAAACTGAGGTTCAAACTCTAATAGCAACTGATCCCCGAGATCTACGCCTCCCATGGTCTCGTTGTATTTGTGCACTACACTTGGTTTTGTCATAGCCATACCTCTGCTGTTAATTTTTGTCACAGTACTTATGTGAAAAGAAAATAAAGAACTCTAGTACGGAAACATTATGGGAGTCATTTTGTTATACACATTTAACTCTTGTAATATCAGGCAATCGATTGATTAAAATGACCGGTAGACGCTTTGAAAAACATTTTTTCGAACAATGACGCTAACTGAAATGCTTTCAGAAACAAGATGGCGTGATTATCTTTCGAGCACAAATCAGTCAAGGCACTTGAGCTTACATTCACTGCAAAACATTTATTTAAATCATTGTAGGAGATACAGGCCTTTTAACAATAGAGTTATCAACTGCAATTAAACACGCGTCAGTAATGCTGATTTAAGCGAGACAAGTTTAAGTCAGCCCCTTTGAAAGGGTGATAAGTGCGACTGTATTCTGATGAAAACTTGTTGGATTTTTTTAACTGAATTATATACATGATATAGACATGTATTTTTTCATTGAGAATTTATATTCGTAGCTGTTGTTTGCATCATAAAAATGACAGCCGACAAATTGTTTACATTACTCATAAGCGTTGCAAGCTGTACGGCCGGTACGGTTCCGACCGTACCACTTTAAATTGCTGGTACGGAAAACCGCACCAGTTTTTTTTGTAAATTGAAATAAAAAATAATAGAATTACATTACATATACTCTTTAATTTGTGAAACGTTCAACATAAATCTACTTAAAAAAATAACTTTCAATATAAAACAGCAACCGTTACTATCTTGAGTGCAATTTGGTAAGTGGCAAATAATAGCACATGGAAAACCCCTATCTATATTAAATAGGCGTAGCAAGCGGTACGGCCGATACGGTTCCGACCGTATCACTATTTTTCTGGGTTCTACGCCTATGTTACTAATTATAACTATGAACTTTGCTAGTTGCATGGAATCACCTCACGGAAATGTTACATTTTTCTAGACTAAATATCAGTAAACTGACTTCAACACCTCACCTATATTTTTTTTTCAAAAACATCGTTGAAAAAATCTACTATTGGTGATATTTTATGCAGTGGATCATATCCAGGCCTTCCCCTCGGTACTGCAGCTGTGTTGTCACTGCAGTGGATCATATCCAGGCCTTCCCCTCGGTACTGTAGCTGTGTTGTCACTGCAGTGGATCATATCCAGGCCTTCCCCTCGGTACTGCAGCTGTGTTGTCACTGCAATGGATCATATCCAGGCCTTCCCCTCGGTACTGCAGCTGTGTTGTCACTGCAGTGGAGATATCTTAAGATAGACTGGAATCTGTTCCTTGGGATGATATCTCTGATGTTTGGTGTTTCTGAAAGCCCTGTCGTTTCCCAGTAAGATTCAATAGTTGGTTTTCTTACGATTCCCTTTTCTAGAACAATTCCTAGAAATGCTCTCATCTCTGTAAGTGTTACGGGTCTCCAATTAGATGATCTGTTAAAAATACCTGTAGGGACTTCATTTTCCATACACTGGATTGCATACCTGTTAATTCGAACGTATATTATTATTGGAGACAATGTGGCCCTAATAAAGTATCATTGACATTACAATTAAGATTACTAAAAAAAAAACACTGACGTTAATTGTGTTTTTAAGGTCTTAAATTTAGTACGCTGTTGTCGTCAAAACAAATATATTTAAGAATTAAAGTCGGCATCTATTGTTTCAAATACAAAGCAAGATATATTTAATTCGTCCAAATTTAAAAAAAATACGTCAAAGCTTTTTTTTCTAGAATTTAACGAAAGATTTACACTCGAACATTATCAATAAGTATAACAATGACTTCACGAAGATGGACATATTTGTCAGAAAAGTAAAATTCGGTACACATTCATAAAGGGGTGTTAAATAGAAAGTACACCTAACACAAACAAGTCGAGTTTTATGTTTAAAGTTTAACAATTAGGCTAGCATGAAGGAAAACATGAGATATAGATCTTGATATATACTTTATTTATGTTCTCTGAAATTGAGCCAATACCTCAACCAGCAGTGCAAAGTAGGTAATATATACCTGTTTGTTTCATCCACAGTCGATCCACTAAATCATCATCTTCTGTTACTAAAAATCGGTCTCAAATCCTACTGGACCCGATCCTTCCACAAAGCTTTCTACGGGTTGTAGAATAAATGTTTCAGTATCAATTACGGAAAACCACGGATTAAATTGTCTGGGAAGGTTCCCAGGTTCTTCATCCATTTTAACGGAAAAATTAAAAAAAAATATTTTAAAAGATGCAGTTTAACTTATTCTCTCTTTCTGACGTCAAACAAACTTTGATGACGTCATGATATTTAATATGACGTCATGATATTTAAAACAAAATAGTGACAGACGTTCGAAATTACATAAAGACCATTTAAGGCTTCAAGACTGAAACCATAACAAAGTAAGCGAATGATGTTTTTAGTGTAAATACAGTTTGACGCATATAATTAATTAAACGACATTTTTGTCGCCTTGGCATTCAACGCTCAAACGACAAAAACGTCGCTTGGCATTCAACCGCTAAACGACAAATATGTCGCTGTGGCACTGAAAGGGTTAATGAATTCCCACGTTCAGTTAACAGTTTACTAATTAGTTGACTGCGACACAGTAAAATAAAGTACTTTTATGCGTAATTTTGAATTTTTGTCACTGTGATGAATGACATAATTCTACGTAAACAAGTATTACCATTAATGTTTAACATTCCAATTTTGTCTTGTTTTAAGATTTAAATATTCTCAATAGCAGTATTAGGCAGTGTGTGCTCCTTTTCAGAAATTCATTTTACAATTCTGTTTGGTTGAGATCCTAAAATAAGTCCATACATTTTTTTTCAGCTATTCAGTGGGGTTCATTTTCTGTCGTTTGACCCACAGAGAACTCCAGTCACTTTAAAGTTTAGCGCAGCCGGTTTATCCGCCAAGAACTCAGGATCCATTAGAGTTTGGCGCAGCCGGTTTACCCGCCGAGAACTCCAGACCTATTAAAGTTTGGCGCAGCCGGTTTACCCGCCGAGAACTCCAGACCCTTTAAAGTTCTGTAGGAGACAAAACCAATATATGTATGTTTAATCATAATTTGTAAGCGTATATTTATCATGTTAACTTAACACAAGTCAATGTTCTCACTTGAGTGCTTGTAAATTACTTCTAAAATTAATGCCTTTCAATTAAGAAAACCTATACAAATTTAAACAAAACACATAACAACTATAGTAAACTTTACCGTGTCCATCCGATGGGTTTTTGCTTGACAAAATGGAAAACTGCTACCGCGTTTGGTCGAGTTTATGTTCCTTTTGTAGATCTCGTATTACACTTTTTGAAAGAAACAATTATTTTCCACAGTTAATCGGCCTTTTGAAATGCGGCCGTTTTTTCATTTTGACAGATCGATTTTCCATACTAAATTTTGACCTCGTTTTGAACGGATGTGTACGTTAGGAAAATTCCATTGTTGTCTATTCGAAATCCTTCGGGTAATGTCGTCTGCAGTTAAGGCGGGAAAAGTCTCGCGGTTTGTCCGAATACCATTGAACGTCACGAAAACAGACGAACGTTTGTAAACAACATTAGACCCCTTTACAAACAAAAATGGCTGACTTCCTATGGAAATTCGATTTATCAAAATGAAAATTCAGCCGCATTTCAAAACGCCGATTAACCCTGGAAAATAATTGTTGATTTCAAAAAGTGTAATATGAGATCTACAAAAGGAACATAAACTCGACCAAACGCGGTAGCAGTTTTCCATTTTGTCCGGCAAAAACCCGTCGGATGGACACGGTAATATTTAGTATATAATACTGCCAATAAAAATAATATTTATAGACTGCACAGATAAATAGGCGATATAGCATTGTAACAGTTAATGAAATAGGCTGCACAGATAAATAGGTGGTATGGCATTGTAACAGTTAATGAAATAGGTTGCACAGATAAATAGGCGATATGGCATTGTAACAGTTAATGAAATAGGCTTCACAGATGAATAGGAGATATAGCATTGTAACAGTTAATGTAGTAGGCTGCACAGATAAATAGGCGATATGGCATTGTAACAGTTAATAAAATAGGCTGCACAGATAAATAGGCGATATGGCATTGTAACAGTTAATGAAATAGGATGCACAGATAAATAGGCGATATGGCATTGTAACAGTTAATGAAATAGGTTGCACAGATAAATAGGCGATATGGCATTGTAACAGTTAATGAAATAGGCTTCACAGATAAATAGGAGATATAGCATTGTAACAGTTAATGAAGTAGGCTGCACAGATAAATAGGCGATATGGCATTGTAACAGTTAATAAAATAGGCTGCACAGATAAATAGGCGATATGGCATTGTAACAGTTAATGAAATAGGCTGCACAGATAAATAGGCGATATGGCATTGTAACAGTTAATGAAATAGGCTGCACAGATAAATAGGCGATATATTATTGTAACAGTTAATGAAATAGGCTGAACAGATAAATAGGTGATGTGGCATTTTAACAGTTAATGAAATAGGCTGCACAGATAAATAGGCGATATAGCATTGTAACAGTTAATGAAATAGGCTGCACAGATAAAAAGGCGATATAGCATTGTAACAGTTAATGAAATAGGCTGCACAGATAAATAGGCGATATGGCATTGTAACAGTTAATGAAATAGGTTGCACAGATAAATAGGTGATATGACATTGTAACATTTATTGAAATAGGCTGCACAGATAAATAAGCGATATATCATTGTAACAGTTAATGAAATAGGCTGCACAGATAAATAGGCGATATGGCATTGTAACAGTTAATGAAATAGGCTGCACAGATAAATAGGCGATATAGCATTGTAACAGTTATTGAAATAGGCTGCACAGATAAATAGGTGATATTGCATTGTAACAGTTAATGAAATAGGCTTTCTATAATGGTTACTGATTCCACCATAAGCCTAGACTAGAGAATTAGAAATTTTCAACATGAACAATGCTAAATTCGATCGATGTTTGACATCCCGACCACTAAAATATCGATTTCGATCTGAGTTCAATACATTCACTGGAATGACATATCTCTAACTCAAAATAAGTTGCGGCTGTGGCGGATGTGAGCAATGATAGGGTTAAATATATTTATATTTTTTGCTAAAACACTGAAGAGCAATTTCAAAATTATTATATTTAAATATTAAGGTAGTCGTCTACTATTGATCGCATGGTTTGTCAACACTGAGGTTGCAGGTTGCACGCCATGATATAGTTGAACGATCACTTAAAATGGCGTGGAACACCATTCAAACCAAAATTATATTTAAGTGCAAGAACTTGGTCAACCCCTAGGAAATATTTATGTTGTACGTGTTATACGTTTATCTGAGTGATAATTGTGTTTGAGAGCCACGGCTTTGTCCTTTATCTTCTTATTAACTATTGAACTTATGACTTAGGGTTTTTTGTCGTTTTGCTAATTAGTTTTCCGAGTTGTAATGAAATAACGTGGTTCAAACACATAGAAGGGTGTTTTTATGTTCAGTTTTGTTCAATAGACTTTAAAATTTATTGTCATCTTGTTTTCAATTAATGTCAGAGTTCATTTGATTTTCAAAGTAATATTTTTTTCTGCAGGAGTTAAATCAGGCACATGCAGAAAATTAAAACGATTATCAAACTGGTAGTTTGGTCTTTTAGAAATCTAACGCCAGAGAGAACTATTCCGTATTTTATTATAAGTACAAGAAAGTAATGATCGACATATTAAATTTCAGATTGGGATAGATCAATTAGTAAGAAATTAATTACAACGCCCAAGGAAAGTACAGCAGTCTCGAGATTGGATGTATTATTATGCTATGACTGTATTGTAATGAAAGTTTTAGTTAATAATTCTTGTTATAAATAAAAAATACTTAAGTAATTGTTCAGTTACATCACTGAAATTCAATTTCCTGTCTCTTGAAGCATTCTCCTGGGTAACTTCAGCCATATTTTTGACAGGAAGTACAACTATTGCAATGCATTATGGTAAAACCGTCTTGATAGTGTACCACATGATCACATTTAAGCTGTTTCATCTGTCACCTGTCGAGTATTGTCATACCATAGAGCAAAGAGGGCATCTCTTTGGAAGTTTTTAGAAGCATTATAAAAACATGTAAACGGATTAATATCAATTTCTTTCTTTGAAAACGATAAACTCGTGTTATATCTTTTAAGATTAAGACTAAAGCAAAGGCAAATGGTGGATTGTAATAGGAATAATTTCACGTTTTTTTCGTGCAAAATATTTTGTGAATGCAGAGTTAGAAATCAGCATGAGCATAGATTTGTTGCCAATATCCCACAATTCAGTTGTGAATTTCCCAGGATAGGTATGACAAGAGACTTAAAGTGTCAATTAAATGAGAATCTCACTTAAAATTCAGGTCACAACAATTCCTGTTATAACTTTCGTAATGAACCCAATTTATTGCCTCTGTTGGTAATTAGCTCTCGCGTCAACCTATACTTTAACACTTTTATTCCGTAGGCCATGCGAATACTATTTTTATCTTAAATCAGGAATGATTAAAAGAGAGAACTTAGAATTGCAGTAATGACGTCTGTTATATTCTCAGCCTGCAATTTGACCAAGTCTTGATTAGACGAAACGCGTGTCTCGTGTAGCGAATGTTTTGACCTTGAAATATTTTACGACTTTAATTTGTTTAATTGTTCATTCAAAACGAGGCATGGGTCGTTTACACAAACAATTGTTTTGATGAAAGGTTGTATTAGGCATTTCTTTACGAATATTTAAAAAGACTTGTAGGCACATTTGAGTAACTCATTGTGATGGTCCTTAATAATAAAGATACTATTGTTGTCTCGACAATTATTATTTTCACACGAATCGGACAGAATATCCTTCATAATGCTAAATATGTCGATTGCAGTCTCGTTTGATGTGTAATATATAAGGAGTAGTGTATTTTAAGGACATGATACGACAAAACAATTGTATCCGTTAACATGCGCGTGAACGTAACCTTTTCCCAAACGTTTTCGTGACAATCAAATCTCTCTCTTTCTCTATACGCAGACTATGCAAATTGGATGAACTGTTTTAATAATTAAAACTTATATTTTATGCAAAATTTATCCGGTTCACGTTAGTGCTACAGATTTTACTTTAACTACTCTTGTATTCATTTGACTTTATTTAAATTAAATGGTTGAAATCTTTGTTCTTTCAACAGTCATGAAAGTGATACATTTTATTTGTGTGTTCGAAATACAGTAAACTATTGGTCTGTCCGGTTTGGATATTTCCATCATACTTACTTGATGTTGACACTGGTTTTATCTATTACTTCGTTTGACGCATCATTAGTTATCTATGACATATTTAAGGATTGTTTTCAATTGCTGGTAAGATTATTGGATATAAACGACTTTAGGTCAATTTACGCTGAATAAACCGTGAAATAACTGAAAAATTGCCGAAAGTGGCGTGAAACATCATTCAAACAAACAAACAAACAAACATTTCATAATTGACTTTACTTCCGAACACGCAAAAAGTTCCTCTACATCCAGTGGTCACGCAACGTCCTTCTTTGTTATGGTGACGTCACATGAAATGAGTTTTTAAAGATCGATTTAGATCTTGCAAAAAAATAGTATGACATTTTTTTGTTATTTTTAAATATAACATTTTTTTTTATCGATGCAACTTTATTTTAAGTCATTCTTTAAAATTAATTTTAGTGCCCTTCTTTATTCACTTTGTTACAGGTTTTTGACGATATCAACTTCCGGACGAAAAAAGTTAATATCAGCATTAAGCAGATTTTGATCACGTGATTTCATTTTGATCACATGACACGTAATTGCCGTAGAGCTCACCGCTCTTCGCAGACAGCTTCGCTGCCCGCTACGAGCTGTGATCGCTAGTATCGTTTGACGCATCATTAATTATCTATGACGTTTAATCGTTTAATCTTTTTATCATATTCTTCCGTCAATAAGTATAATATAATAATATCTTTAATTGTCAAATAAACATATATGTTTGTGACAAAACCAAATACATAATATTGAACAAAGAAAAAAAATATGAAAATTAAACCTCTTCTGATTTGCATATTTGGTTCAGTGATTAGGACAATAAGCGGTATAAAGTAAATGTACAAAAGCGGATTTTAGGTGGTTATACCAGCGTGTTTTAAGTGTATGATCTCAGCATACTTTAAGTTGGAGATGTCAGCGTGTTTTAAGTTGGAGATGTCAGCGTGCATCTTCCTTTATCAGAAAAACAGAGGATGCTTACATTTTGTAATTGTTGTAATGCTGGTTACGCTTAATATTGTCTGTTTATACTGCATTTTGATATTGATTGACCACTAAAATTGAAATGTATAGTTATATATTTTATCAGTTAAGGCTTAAAATGGTTAAAACAAGGTCAATATTGGATTCCGCTGCACAGTAGTCAAGTCCAATATTGACCTGGTTTTGACCAGTTTAAGCCTGTTTTTGTAATTTTAGTACTGTTGCGATTTATCGTCACCCAAACGTTGTTTTAGACAAATCAAAAAACACGCAAAATTCAATTCATTTAATAATATACAATTGATTACTTTGATATAGGTCGCTATCAGAATATATCAGCCTGAGAAAATGAAATATTCAACAAGCCGCTAAGCTAGCAGTGCACAAACATTTCCATATTTATATGTAATTTTAGTACTGTTGCGATTTATCGTGACACGAAAGTTGTTTTAGACCAATCAAAAAATTATATTCATGTAATAAAACGTTTTATCGTTTAACGCGATATTAATTACCTATCTCGTTTTATCTTTGACGAGGTTTTGACTGTGTGACGTACAACGGATTTCAGAATTAATACGTCGTGTATATCATAACTAAAATAATAAACGAATGTAATCGTCACTTCAAGATCAATCATTGAAGTATTTATAGATAACTTTAATTTGAAAATATAAAAATCTGCTTTGAAGTTAATTAAAAAATGAGTTTTCCTTTTGAAATTAAATATCACAAAGTAGCTAGTTGATCTTCTTTAATCTACATGTTCGGCCCCATATTATGCTTGTTTCAGAATTCTCGTTTAACTAATTCTTAGCTAGTCATTATTCAATCTTCTCAAGTGTTAACAAATTTGATTTCAGGGTCATTTGTTAAGTTTAAAGGAAGTAAACAGCTTGGCACTTTGATTTGTCGAGAATCTCTTGATGTATTTAAAGACAAATACGCCAACGGTTTTAAATTGTGTTTTGTATTGCAAACGTTCGAGTAGTAGCATCTATTATTGAAAGATTAAATTGCTTGTGTTACTACTAAATAAATAAATAAATAAATAAATAAATAAATAAATAAATAAATAAGTAAATAAGTAAATAAATAAATAAATAAATAAATAACTTGCAGATCAAACTTACTAGTAAGTTTCCGAGAATAAACTGCTGTACAAGCATAATTCGATTCAAAACAAAATAACTACGGATGTCAACTACTTACTCCTCAGGAGCATCTGAGTTCACAATGGGTGTAAACGTTTATTTTCGGTAATTCACGATGTATGAGCGAGGTCGTTATCAATCAAGTATTTGTTATGACGTCATCTGTTTATCGATTGTGTATTACTTCTTTGTTTAATGTCAACTTACATATGTAACGGCAATATCATATAGTGGGTAACGTCAAGATCAGAACATATAAAAAGTACTAGCTGTTTAAAAGGAGGTCCCTAGAAATTATGAAAATAACAGGTAGGTTGATAGGTGGGTGGATGTGAAGCAAACACGTCTACAATTACTTTATTTTTAGATCGTTTGATATATTTAAATATTTTTCAAAAACATAATTTTAGATTTTCATTATAAATTCTTAAAAAAAATAAATGAAAATTTGGTTTTTTAATCAAATTCCAATTTATGCTTTGCGTCATGGAATTGCAACTTGTTATTTACTGCACACTGTTTAGAAAATAAGCAAAATTTTCAGTTTGTTGTTTTTTTAATTCTTGTATTAAGGTTGTTTTTCTGTTAATGATATTGTTTAGTAAAATCTAAAATGTTGTGAAAAAACGTGAAAAAGGGGATAACTTAATGTTTTAGCACATTATTCGTTTAATTAATGCAATTACTGGACCAACAAATACATCGTATATAATCTAATATAACTGGTCATTCAGTACATGAGTTTAAGTTAGGTGAAGTTGAAATCTGCAGTTAATGTCGTCAAATGCCATGAGATAGATTAATTACAACCGGCATGGGGCCTCGGTGGTCATGTGTGATAGATTAACTGCCATACATTGCAGGTATAAAAGGACTTCACTTTTGTATTGCTAGACAGTTGTTGTATGTCAATAAAGACAGTTATAGCCCTTGTTGTATGTCCATAAATACAGTTATAGCCCTTGTTGTATGTCAATAAAGACAGTTGTGGCCCTTGTTGTATGTCAATAAAGACAGTTATAGCCCTTGTTGTATGTCAATAAAGACAGTTATGGCCCTTGTTGTATGTCAATAAAAACAGTTATAGCCCTTGTTGTATGTCAATAAAGACAGTTATAGCCCTTGTTGTATGTCAATAAAGACAATTATGGCCCTTGTTGTATGTCAATAAAGACAGTTATAGCCCTTGTTGTATGTCAATAAAGATAGTTATAGCCCTTGTGGTATGTTAATAACTAAACATATATTTCCGAAAGCGATTACAGTCTGGTGAACTATAATTAACTGTATTACGCATTGGTCTTGTATACGTGTAACAGTAAAATAAGAACGGTAGTAAAATTAGTTACCTGGACTTTTGTTACTAGTAAAAGAAGTCCATGTTACTCAATTTCCTAGTTAGATTGGGTCCTCGGACCTATTTTCCTATGTAGAATAGCCCTATCTTAGTAAAATAAGTCCGATACTTTTTCTCGTAGGAATATTGGGTACGTGACTTGTTAATGTACTGATTGATAGATTCTGGGTTGTAAAAACATAAAATTACATCAAATGAATTTTTAAAATTTGGTTATTGGTATAATTGTGATATAAACAAAAAACACTCTTCATCAAATTTATTATTTTGCAGTATGTGAAGTAAATTTAATATATTTAGCATATTGAAAACAGAAATGTACTTTAATATAATTATTATTTGAAAATATTAGATACATTTTATATATAGTAGGAAATAGGAATGATTGCATACAATTGTTTATTTAAGGATTAACTACAAAAAATATTTTCTCCATCGAGGGATAACAAAATTTCCGTTTTGCACATTGCGTAGCGGATTATATTAAATGTGCACAACGGAAATTTTGTTATACCTCGATGGAGAAAATATTTTTTGTAGTTAATACTTATAAATAAATTCAAACAATAGAATAAACTCAACAATTTTATTTTTGTAACTAGACATTTTTGAAAAAGGAGATCAATACAAAAACTGTTAGTTTCCCGTGGAGTAATATATGACGTCAAATGGCGCGTGTCTCCATGACGATCAAATTTGTTTTCCATCCTCTGATAGAAAATATTTTCCGGCCAATCAAAAGTCAGTATTCTAACAAAATTTATTTATTGTTACTTGTAACCATTATTAGAGATAGGTTTGTCATTTTCTAAGAATGAGCCTATCAAATAAATCCCCAGGACTATTTATACTGATAAAATATTTCTAGGCTTTAACAGTAAAATTAGTTCGGTTGTAAATTAAGTCCCCCAGACTATTTTTACTAGTAAAATATTTCTAATCTACAGATTTTATTAGTTAAATCGTAAAACGACCAATTTTTTATAACCAATTTTTATTACCCTAATTTATATATTACTCTGAAGGGATTAAAAAGTGTTCATCATTAAAAAATCATCCTTGTGAATTGATATTTTGCAATGTTACTTAAATAAGTGAGAAGTGAATAGAATTCATTTTATAATTCCTAAATATTAAAAATAGTTCACATTATGAGAATATTACTATGAAAATTGATACTA
The DNA here is from genome assembly GCA_944474755.1 of Limnoperna fortunei. Lineage (NCBI taxonomy): Eukaryota > Metazoa > Mollusca > Bivalvia > Mytilida > Modiolidae > Limnoperna > Limnoperna fortunei. The sequence goes on from OX104125.1 coordinate 47,371,411, forward strand.
GGACTAGATTTACTAGGAAAATTTATTCCAGGACTAGATTTACTAGGCATGGAATATTTTAACTAGGAAAATTAGGAAACTCGGACTAAATTTCCTAGAAATATTAGTCTGTCCGGACTAATTTTACCAGGACTAATTTATCGCTTACATACGCACCCATTCCAAGCAATATAACATTGAACTTTAACCTATTTGACAGGAGTATTATAGACAAGTAATTGAAGTATGCGTAAGATTAAAAATTTCTAAGGGTTTTTAATCGTCACAAAAAAAACGTAAATAAACAGTTCAATTCTTCACATGAGTTATAAACGATAAATGTATAAACGCTATGCAATATATTGTAGCTTGCATTGAGCGTTAGTTGCTTATTTCTGTTTGTCGATAATCATTTTTATTATTAGTTTTATCGTTAAATACAACCTGTAATGTATTATCAGTGGGATAGAATGTCTCTCTTGCATACATATTAATTCATTATATTTTTTTATATATTATGACCTATACACTTACCCTTGTCTTTATGTTGGATTAGATTGAAATTGACATATACTTTTGAAATAATTCATGAAGGGTATGATGTTGTACTTATTTACACGTGAACAGGGCCTTTATATTCGATTTTGTTTTCACCGAGCGATAGTGAGGTAGAAAATATGAATATTAAGGCCCAGCTCATGTGTAAATGAGTAAATACGCTAGGGCTCGTTTTCAATAACCAAATAAGGTACGAATATGTATTATGTTTATTTAAGGATTGTTTTCAATTGCTGGTTAGATTATTGGATATAAACGAATTTGGGTCGATTTACACTGAATAATATTTGCAATTCACAATTTTAATGTCGTCACTTGTTGTTTGCGGAAGAATTCATGTAAAGTCAACGTCATCAATACATCTTATTATGACATCACAATCAGTCACGTGCTAAAAAACCAAGTTAGGTTATTAAGGATTAACCACAAAAAATATTTTCTCCATCAGTATTCTCAAAAAATTTATTTATTACAAAATAACCAACTTTGCTCATGTATTGAGTATTTAAACGAAATTAAAATATATGACAATCTTTTTCCCCTTATCTCAATTTATATTTTATTGAAGGAATGAAAAGTGATTATCATAAATAAAATTTATGTTTTGTTAATTTAAATTTTTTTACATGCTATTTCTGTTTACTGGGAATAGAATTATTTCTATGAGATATAATTCGTTTTATAAGATACAATTCGTTTTATAACACAACTGATAAGTTCTTGTATACGTATGTTTATTATTCCTAAAAATTTTAGTGTCTGACTTATGTTCCTTAATAGTGAAAATAGTCTATTTTATCATAATTTGATTACTATTTGTTTATAGTAGTATGGGTTTCCGGACTAATATTACCAGACTAATCGCTTACAAATTCTGGCAATTTAACAATTAAGGTTTAAGTCGGGTTTACACCAAGCATGCGCAGTGATGTTCGAATCGCTACCTAAGTGTGGACGATCTAATCATCAATTGTAGAGGCTAATTACCATAGCCATGGCCCCTTAAATTTGAAAGGAGATCAGATGTTCATCTCCAATGAAAAATTGTGTCTACAGCGATTTGTAATCAAAGTTGAAGGTAGAGTAATTTTGATTGTAATCGGTTTTCATCAACTAAATTTAAATCAGATAATGATCGTTAAAATATGATTACTAAATGTATTGTTATCACAAAAGCATAATGTGTGTCACACAATCATGACCCAGAGATAAAAAAAGGAATTAAAAAAAAAGATGGTAACATGTGCCCAAATTCAAGGGACAATTACAAATTCGGATTAAGAAAAACATATACAACACGAAATAAAAGCCAAAAAATGCAAAAACAAAGCGAGTAAGCAGCACCTGCCTCTAATTAGACACCTGTCGAGTTACTCATTCTCATGTCTGGGAAAAAGTCAAATCAAGGAATAGGAAAGAGTATCAATGATTCAACGGAAACGTCCGATCGTACTTGAGAGATATAAAATAACTGAAAAATCTTTAAATGACAATCGCTTTATTTAAAAGACAATAGATACTTGACACCGAGTCCTGAGTGATCGCATTTAGTGGAAAATCTGTCGCAAATTGACACTGAGTCGTGAGTGATCGCATTAAGTGAAAAATCTGCCGCAAATTGACATCGAGTCCTGAATGATCACATAAAGTGACAAATCTGTCGCAAATTGTCACCGAGTCCTGAATGATTGCATAAAGTGACAAATCTGTCGCAAATTGACACCGAGTCCTGAATGATCATCGCATACAGCGACAATTCAGTCGCAAATTGACACCAAGTCCTGAGTGAACGCATTAAGTGACAAATCTGTCGCAAATAGACACCAAGTCGTGAGTGATCGCATTAAGTGACAAATCTTTCGCAAATGGACTTGAAGTTGAAGACGTTTGTATTAAGCGATAAATATGGTGCGTATTGACACGGAAGCCTCGTCCTTATAAAGCAACAAAGCGGACGCGCATTGACACTATGTAAGCGTCCTGACTAAAACTACAATTATGGCACACATTGACATCACTTTGTTTATGTATTAAGAACCCTTAGTTGAGTAGTTAGTCATCTGCACAGAAATAGTGGCATGTTAACACAGCAGTAGGTAGTTCGCGCCCTAATGCGGGAAGGATATGCTCGATTCCAAATTAAACTCACAAGATATTCATTTTTCTTGATAAAGGTATTCTCCGGCTTTCTCCTCGAATAAAACTGAACGCCATGATATAACAAAACAATTGCTAAACGTGGCTTTTAATTCCGTTCAAAGAAATAAACGAATTCCAGATTGCTTTACGATTTTGTATCACGTCGTGTTATCTTTTGTTATCCTTACCAGTGATTATCGTTTTACTACATTTCTTCTCGTTAAATGCAATTGCCTCGGAGAAAACTTGTTTTCATTACAATTTGAAAGAGATAATATTGTACACCAAGTTCTGTCGGGAATTCTTATCAGTAAGCTGAAAGCACCTTATTTATTCCCCAACGTTCTAATTCTCGCAATCAATTTAACGCGTAACTTGAACTGAAATCTTTGATTTACAGGTTATTATACTTAGTAAAATTAATGAACACCTTAAAGTCCTCAGTAATCATTACATTGATTTATTAAATTGAAGTTTGCTATGAATTGAACAAATGTAATCTATTTTAGAAGAGAGATATTTATACCAGAGGCACACTGGTTCCCTAAAGACCGGTATTGTTGATGATCTGACCGTTTCATACTTAGAAATAAATGTCTGTCGATTTAATTCACAAAGTTCAAATATTGACGAGTTTTGCATACTGATGAAAAATTATCGGTGTCAAAATTATTGATGTCTCATTCAGTCAAATAGGAAAAACTATTATAAATATGAACTATCAAATGAGTGTAAATGACCTTTATCAAGAAATCCCATATCCTGCCCGCAGTAGGGCGCGAACTAACTTCTTCGGTGTGTCCTCAGGTGGTGGATGGATGTCATGGGATGGCTCCCAGTGTGTCCCCAAGGTTGCGGATATATGTCATGGGAGGGATCCCAATGTGCCCCATTTGGTGGATAGAAGAGGCCCTGGGAGGATTCCCAGTGTCCCTAGGTGGTGGTTAGAAGAAGGTTGTCAGATTATAATAAGCCTAACTTCGGACAAAAGCTGCTAACTTGTTTAGAGCGCGTTATATTCCTTGCACGAAAATGACTCCTTTTTTAGTTTTCGAAAAATGAACACTTATTCTAGCAGCTCCAAAGACTAAATTCTAAACACTATAAAAGTACAATATATATATATATATATGAAACTCAAGTTAAGAGCATCAAACATTATATTTTTCCCTCCCTTTGGTCAAGCCAATACCCTGAATTGGTTTTATAAATACTCATGGGGTACGGTGTTGTACAAATTTACACACGGGGAGCGCACCTTAATTTGATTCTTTTATATCAAGCTACAATATATAGACCAACCCGTGTGTTAATGAGTACAACACCATACAAACCATGAGTTTTTTTGTATTCGAATAGGACAAAACAGCAGTTTTCTGGTTTTGTTCGTACTAGGTACGCGGCAATTTGACGGTTTCCATGTTACTCCGACGCATTTGTTTGTGTTTAAATTTTAAAATATTATGCATCATTTTAAGGTGTTGTATAGTAAAACCATTTTAAGATATAACAATATAAATTTACACAGTTATTTAATGATTACAGTAACAGGGTCATGCTCTATAGTTACAGGGTCATTCTCTATAGTTACACGGTCATGCTCTATAGTTACAGGGTCATGCTCTATAATGGATTACAGGGTCATGCTGTATATATAGTAATAGGGCAATGCTCCATGGTTACATGGTCATGCTCTATAATTAGTTACAAGGTCATGCTCTATAATTTAGTTACAAGGTCATACTCTATATATAGTTACAGGGTCATGCTTTATATATAGTTACAGGGTCATGCTCTGTAGTAACAGGGTCATGCTCTATAGTAACAGGGTCATGCTCTATATATAGTTACAGGATCATGCTCTTTATGCCGTTATAATCCAATGTTAGTTTTGTGATTTGTCGGATTAACATTTGCATACTGTAACAAACATTCCGTAGTAAGAATCCAGTAATTTACATTCGACACCTTGCCAAGATGCATGATACCATTTTCGGGGTTCTGAATGTTTTTATTCAGAAATTTAAGTGTAACTAAACCGAGACACGAATGTCAATTAATACATAACGCACAGCGGGTTATTAAAAACGGCAATAATTATTATCACGTGTCAATAATGATCGATCTTAAAAACGAAACCGATAAAAAAATGGTGACACTGTCGAAAGATATCAAGATTAACCATTGTTATGATAATGATACATGTATATGATTAGACATGTACATGCAACTACTTTTGGACATCAAAGTGCCGGGTGTGACTAACTTCCCCTCCGCTACATTACTAGTAATGGGACTAAATTCGTACCCTCGCCAAAAAAACCAGGTTAAGATTATTCGTTCTAGCTCCATATTTACAAGGTCATGCTCTATAATTACAGGGTCATGTTTAGAACGAATAATCGTACCCTCGCTTTTTTTTTGGCGAGGGTACGAATTTAGTCCCATTACTAGTAATGTAGCTGAGCGGGAGTGAATCACTCCCGGCACTTTGATGTCCAAAATAAATTGCATATACAATCATACGTGGTCGATCTTGATATCTTTCGACAGTGTCACCATTTTTTCATCGGTTTCGTGTTTAAAATCGATCATTATTGATACGTAATGATAGTTATTGCCGTTTTTAATAACCCGCTGTGCTTTGTGTATTAATTGACATTCGTGTCTCCTTTTAATTACGTTTACTACATGAAAAACTTTGAGAAACCCGAAAATGAATGGCCAGTTGCAGCTTGGGTAATACATATATAAATTACTAGATTCTTACTACGGAATGGTTGTTATAGTATGCAAATTAGCACGTTTATAACAAAATTAGGTCACATTATCCATATACGGAAAAATGATCAACATAGCATTTTCCACGTGCATCTTCCAAGACGAAAAAAGAAATTTCTTCAATAAAGATCGTTTCCCGTTAGTTTTGCAATGTCTAAAGCTTTAATAACGTAAAGAAGATGAATATTATGTTTGAATTTTGTATAAATTGACCGAAGTTTGAATTTTTTATTTGCTACATTTGTAATAGGACTGAATTCTGCCGTTAATCCGACAAATCACAAAACTAACTTCGGATTATAACGGCAGTAAAATTCGGCTTAGGTCATGTTCCATATTACAGGGTAGTGTTCTATAGTTACTGGGTCATGCTCAATAGTTACAGCGTCGTGCTTTATAGTTATAATAATAATAATAATTGCCTTTATTTATACAGAATTACATAATTTAGCACATTTGCTAGTTTACATTATGGTCCTGTTGTAATTACATATTTACAGACATGTTAGAAAGTTCACAATACAAAAAAAAAACAAAAAAAACAACAACAACAACAAATAATAATAATATTTAATAATACGCATGCAACACATACAATAATTTCAATAGCAGTTTTCAATTTTGACTGTTAAAATATCTATTTAAATAAGATGTTTTAAAAGATGACAAAGTTGTGCATTCTCTTATTTCTTTAGGCAACTCGTTCCATAATCTAGTTCCAGAAAAAGTAAAAGATCTTTGATAATATTCTGTACGACATGATGGAGCATACAGTAAATTGTCACTACTACCCCTGGTATTTCGAGTGCTTACAGTGGAAATATATCTAAATACATTCATATAACTAGGTGTTAAGTTATGTAGAACTTTAAAAATCAAAATAAGTTTTCTAAAAATAAAATAATCGGATATTGGCATCCATCTGAGTAAGGAGAACATTTCATTGCTCGGCTTTCTAAAATCATGCACATTTAAAATTATACGATTATAGGATAAATTATACAATCCATATTTGACTTGTTTTTTGAATACACCATACAGTGCAATAGTAATTAAAATGTGGAAAAATAATACTATTATAAACTTTTAATAAAGCGTCATTTGACATAAAACATCGTAATCTCCCAAGCACACCAAGTTTCTTTGATATTTTTTTTACCAAGTAAATTTAAATGGGTTGACCATGTTAAAGATTGGTCAATAGTAACACCAAGTAATTTTGCATCTTTGACATTTTCTAAAGTTACATCATCAATTTTTATACATATATTATTAACTTTTGATAATCTCTGACTAGTACCTATAACCATACACTGAGTTTTCTTTAGGTTCATTGTTAATTTGTTTTGGTTCATCCACTGTATTGAGTTATATTGTTTGTTTGTTTGTTGATGGTGTTTAACGCCACTTTCAGCAATTTTTCAGCTATATCATGGCGTCCAGTTTTTATTGGGGGAGGAAGCCGGAGTACCCGGAGAAAACCCCCGACCTGCGGTAGGAAAACTGGCAATCCTTGTCAATTAAGATTGGAGTCGAGTACACCCTGCCTGCAGTGAGAATCGAACCCGCAATCTCAGTGTTGACAGACCACGTGATCAATAGTAGACGAACTACCTTGACCACTCGGCCACTATTGAGTTATACAAATCTCGCGTTAATTTAAATTCAATAACATCAATTGATTATCACAAACATCAGTTGACGTGTCATCTGCATATATAGTAGTATTACAATATTTATGACATTTAGGATAGTCATTGACAAAAAGAATGAAAAACAAGGGACCTAGAATAGAGCCCTGTGGTACTCCGGATTAGGCACAGATAATTCACCCTTCCAGCCTACACATTGTACACGATCAGCAAGATATGATTTAAACCATTCATATGTGTTATTACAAATTCCAAAAGACAATAACTTATGTAAAAGAACTCTATGGTTAACAGTGTCGAAAGCTTTACTTAGTTACAGGGCCATACTCTATAGTTACATTGTCATGCTCAATAGTTACAAGGTCATGCTCTATAGTTACAAGGGCCATACTCTATAGTTACGGGGTCTTGCTTTATAGCTACAGGGTCATGCTCTATGGTTACGGGGTCGTGCTTTATAGTTACAGGGCCATACTCTATAGCTACAGGACCATACTCTATAGTTACAGGGCCATACTTTATAGTTACAGGGCCATTCTCTATAGTTACAGGGCTATACTCTATAGTTGCAGTGTCATGCTCTATAGTTACTGGGTCATGCTCTATAGTTACAGGGCCGTACTCTATAATTACAGGGCCGTACTCTATAGTTACAGGGTCATACTTTATAGTTACAAGGCCATGCTCTATAGTTACAGGGCTATAATCTATAGTTACAGGGCCATACTCTATAGTTACAGGGCCATGCTCTATAGTTACTGAAACATGCTCTATAGTTACAGCGTCGTGCTTTATAGTTACAGGGCCATACTCTATAGTTACAGGGTCATGCTCAATAGTTACAAGGTCATGCTCTGTAGTAACAAGGGCCATACTCTATAGTTACAGGGTCGTGCTTTATAGTTACAGGGCCATACACTATAGCTACAAGGCCAAACTCTATAGTAACAGGGTCATGCTCTATAGTTACAGGGCCATACTCTATAGTTACAGGGCCATACTTTATAGTTACAGGGCCATTCTCTATAGTTACAGGGCTATACTCTATAGTTGCAGTGTCATGCTCTATAGTTACTGGGTCATGCTCTATAGTTACAGGGCCGTACTCTGTAATTACAGGGCCGTACTCTATAGTTACAGGGCTATGCTCTATAGTTACAGGGTCATACTTTATAGTTACAAGGCCATGCTCTGTAGTTACAGGGCTATAATCTATAGTTACAGGGCCATACTCTATAGTTACAGGGTCATACTCTATCGTTACAGTTTAATGCTCTATAGTTACAGGGTCGTGCTTTATAGTTACAGGGTCATGCTCTATCGTTACAGTGTCATGCTCTATAGTTACTGGGTCATGCTTTATAGTTACAGGGTCGTGCTCTATAGTTACAAGGCCATACTCTATAGTTACAGGGCCATACTTTATAGTTACAGGGCCATACTCTATCGTTACAGGGCCATACTTTATAGTTATAGGGTCGTGCTTTATAGTTACAGGGTCGTGCTCTATAGTTACAGGGCCATACTCTATAGTTACAGGGCCATACTTTATAGTTTACAGGGCCATACTTTATAGTTATAGGGTCGTGCTTTATAGTTACAGTGTCGTGCTTTATAGTTACAGGGTCGTGCTTTATAGTTACAGGGTCGTGCTTTATAGTTACAGGGCCATACTTTATAGTTACAGGGTCATACTCTATAATTATAGGGTCGTGCTTTATAGTTACAGGGCCATACTTTATAGTTACAGGGCAATACTCTATCGTTACAGGGCCATACTCTTTAGTTACAAGGCCATACTTTATAGTTACAGGGCCATACTCTATAGTTACAGGGCCATATTCTATAGTTACAGGGAAATACTTTATAGTTACAGGGCCATACTCTATAGTTACAGGGTCATGATCTATAGTTACAGTTTCATGCTCTATAGTTACATTCTTATTGCTATTATTCTCTTCTATTCTAAAGACAATGATCTGTCAACACTGAGGTTGCGGGTTCGAGTCTTACTACGGATAGGGTGTACTCGACTGCATTCTTAATTGATCAGGATTGCGAGTTTTCCTACCGAAGGTAGAAGGTTTTCTCCGGGTACACCGGCTTCCTCCCCGATAAAAACTGGACGCCATAAAATAGCTGACAAATTAATGAAAGTGGCGATAAACATTATTAAATACGAACAAACAATCAAATACTACTTTTAACAATATTTTAAACCGTAGCATGGTGTCTATTTAGTGTGGGAGAGGGGGTGGAAAAAAGGGAAAGGAAGTCATACATGTACGCAGGAAAACTATCAACCTTTGTTAATTAAGACATAAGTCGCCTAAATATAAATGACTTACTACTTAAACCACATGGACACCGATACTCAAAACAATGGTCTAACTGAAGCTGCCGTGAAAACGAGGTCGGGTGATAGGAAGAGTAACAATAATGTTTTGTGTATTTTCTTTTGATGTCTCTGACACATTTGCCATTTATATGTGACAAGGTTATAAACGCAATTGTCAGCATAATGCAGTAACTTTTCAATATCTTGTTTAAGGGTACAACAAAGCTTTATTAGATTGGGAGATGCAAAAGAAAACAACATATTCAAGGTTGGGAACGTTTTATTATAATACAGCCTCTATGTCAAGCGTGTTTCAGTGCAGCAAATGACACTATTGGGTCTAAAATACATGCTGTTCATGTATGATTTGAACAAAATATTGACTTAAAAAGCTTCTTTAACTCATTACATCACAATATAATATTAAATATACGCACAGAACATAAAATAACTTAATTGAAAATGATTGTCAGTTTTCCTATCGAAGGTCGGGTGTTTTCTTCGAGTACTCCGGCTTCCTCCCAAATAAAAACTGCACGACATGAAAGGCATGCTATAGTTGAAAAATTGCTGAAAGTGGCGTTAAACAACATATAAACAAAAACATAAAATAACTTCTGCAACATAGATATACAAGGTTTTAAAATTATTATCCTACAAACAAATATGTGGAATAATTCGGCGGCGAATTTATGATCTCAATGACATTAAAAGTTTTCTTGTATAAATTAAAGCAACACGAAATACTACAACCAATTCCATTCAAATGCAATTTTGCTGTAAATGCGAGACAACCAGAAAAATAAAACGCACAAGGGATTTTATCCGTGATAATACATCCATATATTGATATTGTGTATTACCATTAATATCTTCCTGTATGTATAAATAATTGAATATAGATTAAATAAAATTGTTCTATCATATATTATGCTATGCCACGGCGAACACATTTGTTTTCGTTTAGAAAATCTAGGCTATATAAATAAATTTAGATAAAGTAGTGTTATTTGATTGGATAAAAACATGTGTTTAAAATTATTTCCCAATAAAAAAATTAATAGTGACACGCCCACTTTAAGCAAAAGTCGCCGCATGTATATTTATTCGCCATTCATTATAATCTTTCTTGAAAGTTGTTCCAACGTGTTCATTTTTTGTTTGTTTATTAAATTGTTTCCGTTTCTCTTACTTCTTTAATATTTATTTATAATGAATGACTCTTATTATTTATTTTTTATTGGGTTACAAAATAAAGTCTAGGTATGGGCAGCCAATCGGGCAAAAATAGACATAAAATTTAAATAACAGACGTTAAAAAAAGATAAAAACAGACGTTTTCATAAACAGACGGACAAAATACGAGAACTAACAGAAGATAGAGGTCGTGACGACGCTTTATTGGGATTCCATTGGGAGTCCTTAATCTGCGGATTTTTAGGGTTAGGGTTAGGGTTTTGAACAAATAAACATCTAGATGTTATTTTAACGGATACTGAAAGATAATAATAATTTCTACGTAATGAATAAAAAAAAATTATTTCTGTTTTTTAAAATTTTGTCTGTTTTCATCCTTTAAGGTCTGTTATTAAAATTTTTGAGCTTGTATTAACGTTTATAAAGATTTCCCCCGAAATAAGTGTCGTTCGGTCTTATGCTTGCACTTAAATTGTATGATATTTTCTCCAGATATTGTGTTCGTTTCTGCTCGTTCTGTGTAATGCTGCTGTATTTAAGTGTTATACATTTCCATATATCTCTAATGTTAGAACATTCCAATAAAGGGTTCTGATCATTTAAACCCTGTCAAAAAGGAGTTTGAATGTTTCATGAAAGTAGGTTATGGTGTTTGTTTTTTAGAGCATTTTGTAATTTCTGTGATATATATAATCATGTTTTCATGTTTTTTTTTAGGTTTGTCGTCAATGTGTATTCAGTCTAAGGGACCGACCATTTAACTTGCAGGGGGGGACTTGGTTTTTTCCTAAAAAATATTTTGAAAATGATTTTTGATGAAAAAAATATTTTGGAAGAAGAGGGTAAGAAAAAAATATATTCTGAAGAATGATTTCTGCTTTATAAAATAATGCTAATAATCAAAAAAATATTCTGGCGCGACGTCTTCAAAATATAAATATTTCTGACCAAAACAAAAAACAAAGGCCCCCCCCCCCTTTCAAGTTAAATGGTCTGTCCCTAAGAAGTTTTGATGGTACGGTTTTTGTTGCCCAATTCTCTTTCCTGGAAATACTATCCTGTTCTCAACCCTTACAACTGACAATAACTGAAAAAAAACATCGGAATGTGATTGAACGTTCTGTCAGGAAACTTTGTCTGTGTTTGGATTGTACGGTTTCATACTTAAAATGTTTTATGAGAATACAGAATTAGGAGTTAGTTAGGTTTTTCCTCTGACATATTTTGATATTTGTATGAGGCAAAATTCACACAGAGTGTTCCTTAGACAAAAAAGACAAGTTTGCGCAATACTTTTATTTCAGCTTCCTCTATACAAATTAGGTCATATCTTTAAATAATTCCTGGTTTGGGCATTCTAACTAGCTTCAAATCAGGGATACAACAGAGACTCTAAAATTTGCTTCTGAATCATACAACAAAATGCATAAATCTTAAAACGATATTACACCCGTGGAACATTTCTGGATTTCAGGGATATATGATTCCACTGCTCAAGAATGTGTTTCATGATAGTTATTTGAATTGTTCACATTTGGGTACATAAAACTGATTATTTACAATGTTTTTTCAATATGGTACTCACATCAATTAAGATCGTGTCTGTGAAAATCCTCTTTAATAATAAATATAAAAGAGTACCTTTTGCGACTAAAATGACCAAAAACTTTAATTGAAATAATCAAAACTGAGAAAATATCAAGTCATCCTCTTTTATTTATATAAGTTTCAGTTTTAATCTATAATGTTAACCCTTACCTCCATGTATTTTCTTCATTATACCAGCTTGGTAAAAAACTTTCCGGTGTAATGTTAACAAGTATCCAGAATATTGTAACCATCTGATTTGGCATGCCATAAAACCTGGTTTAACAAAATAGGACCATTGCTGTAGTTGCTTTATTTTTGGTTGTTGGTTCTCGAGTTTGTTGGTAACCAGGACCATTGTTGTAGTTGCTTTATTTTTGGTTGTTGGTTCTCGAGTTTGTTGGTAACCAGGACCATTGCTGTAGTTGCTTTATTTTTGGTTGTTGGTTCTCGAGTTTGCCGGTAACCAGGACCATTGCTGTAGTTGCTTTATTTTTGGTTGTTGGTTCTCGAGTTTGTTGGTAACCAGGACCATTGCTGTAGTCGCTTTATTTTTGGTTGTTGGTTCTCGAGTTTGTCGGTAACCAGGACCATTGCTGTAGTTGCTTTATTTTTGGTTATTGGTTCTCGAGTTTGCCGGTAACCAGGACCATTGCTGTAGTTGCTTTATTTTTGGTTGTTGGTTCTCGAGTTTGCCGGTAACCAGGACCATTGCTGTAGTTGCTTTATTTTTGGTTGTTGGTTCTCGAGTTTGTTGGTAACCAGGACCATTGCTGTAGTTGCTTTATTTTTGGTTGTTGGTTCTCGAGTTTGTTGGTAACCAGGACCATTGCTGTAGTTGCTTTATTTTTGGTTGCTGGTTCTCGAGTTTGTTGGTAACCAGGACCATTGCTGTAGTTGCTTTATTTTTGGTTGCTGGTTCTCGAGTTTGTTGGTAACCAGGACCATTGCTGTAGTTGCTTTATTTTTGGTTGTTCGTTCTCGAGTTTGTTGGTAACCAGGACCATTGCTGTAGTTGCTTTATTTTTGGTTGTTAGTTCTCGAGTTTGTTGGTAACCAGGACCATTGCTGTAGTTGCTTTATTTTTGGTTGCTGGTTCTCGAGTTTACCGGTAACCAGGACCATTGCTGTAGTTGCTTTATTTTTGGTTGTTGGTTCTCGAGTTTACCGGTAACCAGGACCATTGTTGTAGTTGCTTTATTTTTGGTTGTTGGTTCTCGAGTTTGTCGGTAACCAGGACCATTGCTGTAGTTGCTTTATTTTTGGTTGTTGGTTCTCGAGTTTACCGGTAACCAGGACCATTGTTGTAGTTGCTTTATTTTTGGTTATTGGTTCTCGAGTTTGTTGGTAACCAGGACCATTGCTGTAGTTGCTTTATTTTTGGTTATTGGTTCTCGAGTTTACCGGTAACCAGGACCATTGCTGTAGTTGCTTTATTTTTGGTTATTGGTTCTCGAGTTTGTTGGTAACCAGGACCATTGCTGTAGTTGCTTTATTTTTGGTTATTGGTTCTCGAGTTTACCGGTAACCAGGACCATTGCTGTAGTTGCTTTATTTTTGGTTGTTAGTTCTCGAGTTTGTTGGTAACCAGGACCATTGCTGTAGTTGCTTTATTTTTGGTTATTGGTTCTCGAGTTTGCCGGTAACCAGGACCATTGCTGTAGTTGCTTTATTTTTGGTTATTGGTTCTCGAGTTTGTCGGTAACCAGGACCATTGCTGTATTTGCTTTATTTTTGGTTGTTGGTTCTCGAGTTTGCCGGTAACCAGGACCATTGCTGTAGTCGCTTTATTTTTGGTTGCTGGTTCTCGAGTTTGTTGGTAACCAGGACCATTGCTGTAGTTGCTTTATTTTTGGTTGCTGGTTCTCGAGTTTACCGGTAACCAGAACCATTGCTGTATTTGCTTTATTTTTGGTTGTTGGTTCTCGAGTTTGCCGGTAACCAGGACCATTGTTGTAGTTGCTTTATTTTTGGTTATTGGTTCTCGAGTTTACCGGTAACCAGGACCATTGCTGTAGTTGCTTTATTTTTGGTTGTTGGTTCTCGAGTTTGTTGGTAACCAGGACCATTGTTGTAGTTGCTTTATTTTTGGTTATTGGTTCTCGAGTTTGTTGGTAACCAGGACCATTGCTGTAGTCGCTTTATTTTTGGTTGTTGGTTCTCGAGTTTGTCGGTAACCAGGACCATTGCTGTAGTTGCTTTATTTTTGGTTGTTGGTTCTCGAGTTTGTTGGTAACCAGGACCATTGCTGTAGTCGCTTTATTTTTGGTTGTTGGTTCTCGAGTTTGCCTGTAACCGGGACCATTGCTGTAGCTGCTATATTTTTGGTTGTTGGTTCTCGAGTTTGTTGGTAACCAGGACCATGGCTGTAGTTGCTTTATTTTTGGTTGCTGGTTCTCGAGTTTGCCTGTAACCAGGACCATTGCTGTAGTCGCTTTATTTTTGGTTGTTGGTTCTCGAGTTTGTTGGTAACCAGGACCATTGCTGTAGTCGCTTTATTTTTGGTTGTTGGTTCTCGAGTTTACCGGTAACCAGGACCATTGCTGTAGTTGCTTTATTTTTGGTTATTGGTTCTCGAGTTTGTTGGTAACCAGGACCATTGCTGTAGTTGCTTTATTTTTGGTTGCTGGTTCTCGAGTTTGTCGGTAACCAGGACCATTGCTGTAGTTGCTTTATTTTTGGTTGTTGGTTCTCGAGTTTGCCGGTAACCAGGACCATTGCTGTAGTCGCTTTATTTTTGGTTGTTGGTTCTCGAGTTTGCCTGTAACCGGGACCATTGCTGTAGCTGCTATATTTTTGGTTGTTGGTTCTCGAGTTTGTTGGTAACCAGGACCATGGCTGTAGTTGCATTATTTTTGGTTTTTTTGAGTTAAGGATTGTCTTATTAAACATTTTTCTTTGTGTTATTACTTTCATTGTAACTATCTGCAGTTTCAAAGTTGCCACCATGAAATGGTTGATCGCTATGCAATGTCGGTTTTATGGATAATTAATGGTTTGTTTGCATTTTCTCAGAATCTAACCTCCTTTTCTAATTCTTTTGGATTTTTTGCTGAACTTTGGGTTAGCGTTAGGGTAACTAACCGGGGCTTGTTATATTGTGAACTAAACCGTTGTTTGACAGAAGTTGTCGGTTTTTGTTTTTGTTTGAATGGTGTTTTAACGCCACTTTCAGCAATTTTTCAGCTATTTCATGGCGTCCAGTTTTTATTGGGGGAGGAAGCCGGAGTACCCGGAGAGAACCCCCGACCTGCGGTAGGAAAACTGGCAATCCTTGTCAATTAAGATTGGAGTCGAGTACACCCTGCCTGCAGTGAGAATCGAACCGCAATCTCAGTGTTGACAGACCACGTGATCAATAGTAGACGAACTACCTTAACCACTCGGCCACCGAGGTCCCCAGAAGTTGTCGGTATACGTCGACTGATGTTACACTTAAACTAGCCTCAACGCCATAAAACATTTTAAGTAAGTAAAAATGCTTTGCTCAGCATGATAATTTTCTAAATTACCATGACAACAGGTGAAAAGGAAAATTTTGATTGGATGAAATTGAGAATAAAAAAATTCTCAGCAAAGAAAATGTTTATGGCACTGGGCCCTGATCTCACCCTTTAAATTGCGTTATGTATTTATTTAGTTTGTAAACGTCCTTTAGCTTGATTTCAATATTTACATGGATTAGGACTAGCAGAGAATGTGATGATTACTCCGTCGACGCACCTGTTTGTATTCCTTATAATCATTTTCAGCTTAAAACATACAATGTACATTAATTTTGACAGAAACACCACAAGAATAACAATATCCTGCCATCTCTTCAATTAGTTTCCCAGTAGAGTTCTCATGTCCGCCATAGACAGTTTAATATCATCACTATAACGTTCTTTGTTGTTATTATTAGATATGTACTACCCTTTTGATGTACTTTTTATGTCAGCTACATAATATCAGTACGAGAAATAAATTGATATAATTGAAAACATAAATTGTTTAATGTTTGATAACTCTGGTGAAAAGCATTTTATTGTTTAGAGAGACAATAGATACCGACTTTAATGGTAACATATCTGGTCAATAAACGCCTCAATGCTTCCGTTTGATGTTAAATTTATATCAGTAATGCCATGATTGTAATGATCTGAGTAACTAAGTAACTACATGTAACTATCAAAAAATTGAAATATGTTATCACATAATACGCTTATAACGAAAAGGCCAGAAATTGTAATAAACTTAAATATTTCTGATGTGGCAATGTTAGAATTGTCAAAAATGGTAATAAACTGTCGAATAAAGCTCATGTCAAAAATAAAATTAATGTAGTAAATTGTTTAAGAACTCTTATGTCGAAATATCAGCATTGTCGAAAAATGGTAATAAATTATTGAAGAACTCTTATGTCGAAATGTCAGCATTGTCGAAAAATGGCAATAAATTATCGTAGAACTCTTATGCCGAAATGGCAGCATTGTCGAAAAATTGTTATAAGTTATTGAAGAACTCTTATGTCGAAATGTCAGCATTGTCGAAAAATGGTAAAAAACTTGCATAACTCTTATGTCGAAATGGCGGCATTGTCGAAAAATGGTAATGAATTATTGAAAAAATCTTATGTCGAAATGTCAGCTTTGTGAGACATTATTATAAACTCTCAAATAACGCTTATTTCAAAATATCTGGATTTTCAGAAAGTGTACTAAACTCTCAAAGAGCACTTATGTCGAAATCTCGGAATTTTCAGGAATTGTAATAAGCACTCAAGGAACGCTTATGTCGAAATCCCAGAATTGTCAGAAAGTATAAGAAACTGTCAAAAACCGCTTATATCGAAATTTAGGAATTTTCAGAAATTGTAAGAGGTACTCACGCACTTAGTGGATGTCAGAAATGAGCACGGAATTGAAAACTAACAGTTAAGTTAAAACATACTTTATTGTCAAAAATAAATAAATAAAACAATCTTATCTGGCACGAATTATATCATTTAAGAATCGAGTTCGCCGTTATTGACTGTGATCATATTGACAGGGTTCCTAGTGCCAGATCCATAGAGCTGCTGATTGTGGAGGCCCTTTCGACGGGGAGTTGTCACTTATAATATGGAAAGCCTGACAGCGGAGAGTTTGTAGAATTTCTTTCTCCATGCACGATAAAGACAACTTTTCGAAAAAGAGTATGTTAATTGTAGCCGATGCAAGTCTAAAACTTTCTTCCCTTGCTCCACACTTTTTCAGTGGCTATCAACATTTTTTCGCGATGTCCTACCGCCTCTTGATGCTGATTCATTGTTGTGCATATAGCTGAAATATCTCTCGCTTGACGTTAAGGTATCCGACCCATAAGTGACCAGGTGATCATATTTGGTGTCCCGGATGTCCATTGTTTGTCAATGGAGCAGACCTCGGTAATGTTCGGCAAACATCGGAACTACTATTTGAGCAACTAACTTTTTTTCCTCAAAACTGTTAACATTGACTCAAAGTAAAACAATATAATTAATTTGTATCATTAATTAGTAATATATTGATTAAATAAAGCTTCATGTCTTGGTCTAAAAATAAAATTAAACGGTGACTTCAATTATGGGTCGGATACCTTAAGCAAACATTCAATCAATCTCTATGATTTACAGAATATTTGTGTTACTATGATAGAGATCAGACATGCATACAAATATGATAAAAATCGTATAGTCATTCACCTAAAAGGTTTTATCTACAGTTGGTGAATCTCATTTATCCAAACTTTCCAATCGTAAACTCTGCTTTCTTCTGCATCATCATCCCATCCGCTCCGGTATATAGCTTACGTTTCTCAACTTATACATACAGCATGTCTGGTATGCCACGACTTTCTTAATTAATAAATTTGAATCGTGGTCATATGTTGTTGTCTTTATTGTAGAAATTTTAAATTTTATGAAAGACATAATGTACATTTAGACAAATAAGCGATAACTATTTCTCGAATTTTGACTTAATATTTCAACCGCTTGACCGGTGTGGAAAATATAGTTCTCGTCACTAGTAAATTTGTTGTTCTCAGCAGTTGATTGGTTAAAAATAATAACGTCGAAATAAGAACTCACGACGTCATAAACAAAACACCTTCCATTTACCGCGTATTCAAGTCATGAACGTAAAATTGGGTTTGGTAGAATTTCGCAAATTTACTACTTTTTAAAATTAGAGAATCAGAATCTTGCATAAGAACTCTTGGATTATCGGATTTCTCCAATCTCGATACTTAAATAATGGAAATTTAAGTCCTCGCCAAGGCTCGGACTTAAAATTCCATAATTTAACTATCTCGATTGGAGAAATCCGATAATCCACTCGTACCAATGTAAGATCCTATATTTCTCATATGAGTACAGATGTGTCGTGTAGTATCTTTCTTAAACGAACTGGAATTTCCTGGTTGACTTCCAGCGACACATCGGGTGTGTTGTAACAGGCAAGAACTGCTTACTTTCCAAAGAACATGAGTTTTATACGGATAAAAGATCAAAATTGAAAAATTAATAAATCGGTTCACATAACTGGAAGATTTGGCGGTTTGTAACTTTTCGCTAAAAAGCTGCGAATGAAAGCTAATACCCAAGAGGCGCTTTGTTAATGTGTTAATGTGTTGAAAGGTATCATTAATTGCTTACAATAAATAATACAATCGTGTGTTTGTTTGAATAAAGTGTTCAGCTATATCATGACGTATATTGGGGATTAAGGACGGAGTACCAAGTGAAACACCTTGCCAGGTATTCTTTGGAATCGAACCCACCTTGCCGAATTCTAATTCGATCCTCTTAGACCTACCTGTACCCGGGGCCCCCAGTAACCAATAAATTATGACAACCTATATAAATGTAGATATTTTAATTGCAACAAATACAATAAAATTAAACGATTGAATTTTTTCATCTATGCATAAAATGATAGTAACAATTTACATTCGAAAACAAATTTTGACACTCCTTCTTGTTCATTGAAATTTATAATGAAAAACTTGTGATCATGTCAGTTTTCAACACTTCATTTCATTCTTAGAGGAATTCAATATTTTCCTTAAAGGTGCTATTATTCCTTTATATTTCTTTAACATGGAATACTTTTAACACATGCTTCAGAGTTCAATATTTTAATTTTACACGTATCGGAATTTACAAACACCCAGAAGGTTTTGGTGTTGGTCTTAATGGATAATAGAACTGAAGTGTGCGATGAATTCATGGTGCAGGTCTAATTTATGTTTCCAAGGCGACAAAAATACCACTAGCTACAATGATATGTTAGTACCGTGACCACTCCAGTTACTCATGTTTCTAAATTATTTAAAATTACAAATGTAAAACTAACTTAGTACGGACAAAATGTCTTTCAAATTAAAAAAAAATAAATAAAAGTTGTTAACCCATGGATTGAACAATGACTTACAAGACAGAAAAAACTCAGCAGACATAAAGAAAACTTCTGGAACCAAGAACAAACAACAGCAGCGAAACTAAGAGTTTACAGAATCTTTCAGGCGTCGTGTTTACATAAATCATATACACTGTACATGGATACAATTTCGTGACAAAACTAATGTTTTTGTTTTTGTTTGACTGGTGTTTAACGCCATTTTCAGCAATTTTTCAGCTATATCATGGCGTCCACTTTTTATTGCTGAAGAAAGCAGGAGTTACCCGAGAAAACACCCGACCTGCGGTAGGAAAACTGGCAATCCTGGTCGAATACACCCAGCCTGCAGTGAGAACCGAACACGAAATCTTATTGTTGACAGACCACATGATCAAAAATAGACTACCTTAACAACTCGGCCACCGAGGCCCTCAAAAACTGTTGAAATACAGTACAGTTGAAAGTGATACCAGGATTACAGAATTTAATAATACTGATCGTAGTGACACCTGGATTACAGAATTTAATAATACTGATAGTATTGACACTAACCTAATTGATTTTTATTTTGAGCAATCATAATTCAAAAGCATTTATCATGAACTATGTATTTATGAATATTATATTCCAAAAACGTGATGTCAATTAAGTTAACATTTCGGTAATTATATTTTTTCAGAAGCGACTTGTATCGCACTGTACAAAATGAATACAGACGACGAAGACGATGAACTTGTCCGGCAGTGTTTGTACGATGAATTTACTCTTTTAGAGGTCGTTATTGAAGGTGATTTTGAAAGTGTACAGAGTATCCTTGATGACAATCCCACTGTTGACGAATTGAATGAAAGGGACAGAACCGGAAAGGTAAGATTTTATTTACTAAGAAACATAACGTAACAATAATAACCAACGGATCAATTAAAAACGCTTTCTTGGTGTACTTGGTAGCGTGCTGTCTACAATACCGGATATCCGGTCAATTCAAACAAAAATCATAAAAAAAGACTACTTTCCCGCAAAGCAAGCAACATTTAGATGGTACAGTACGGTACATCAGCTCAAAATAAGGATTTGTCCGAAAAACATGTTAAACTGTTAAAATATATTTTACAGTATTAAGGGACCGACCATTTAACTTGCAGGGGGGAGCCTTGGTTTTTTCCTAAAAATATATTTTGAAAATGATTTTTGATAGAAAAATATTTTGGAAGCAGAGGGTAAGAAAAAAATATTCTGAAGAAGGATTTCTGCTAGATAAAATAATGCTAATAATGAAAAAAATATTCTGTCGCGACGCCTTCAAAAAATAAATATTTTTTGGCCAAAACAAAAAACCAAGGCCCCCCTTTTCAAGTTAAATGGTCGGTCCCTAACTCGGTACCAAACAGAAATCGGTTCACTATTATTGTAACACCTTATTGAACACGTTTCTTTTTTAATGTTAAAACAGTTCAAATATACTTCAGTCAGAAGTTCCTGTTATTTTAAGTCATGTCATATTTAAGAAATAATTCTTGAGGGGTGTGAAGTTGTACTCATTTACACATGGGCTGAGCCTTTATATTCGATTATTTTTTACCGAGCGGTATCAAGGTATAAAATATGAGTATAAAGGACCAGCGCGTGTGAATGAGTACAACATTATACCCAGAATGAATTATTACAATTCTAATATGACAACATCCTGTGTTTTTCTATTCAAGCGGGCCCTACAGGCCATAATTTTATAGCCGCCATTTT